>JASCZI010151488.1:21498-33039 GCA_036250425.1 Stylosanthes scabra | reverse complement strand
AATGTTGCTTTCTATTTCTGCGCATTATTGCTTTCTGTTTCTGCGCAATGTTGCTTTCTATTTCTGTGCATTATTGCTTCATATTTATGTACAGCAACAACAACAACAACAACAGCAGCAAAAACAACAGCAGCAACAACAACAACATACAACAACAACATCAATATAAAATAGAGAAGAAGAAGAAGAAGAAGAAGAAGAAGAAGAAGAAGAAGAAGAAGAAGACGACGACGACGACGACGATGGAGGATGAAGAAGACGACGTTGACGAAGGAGGACGAGGAGGAATTGAATGTTCGTGAATGTGAAGAGTGGTGGTGAGAGTGGGAGAGTACGTGGTTCGTTACGTTTTCGTTTCAATTAGTGTGTAGGAGAGTGGTTGGTTACAATGAGCGCGTGTATACACATGTTTTTAGGTGAGAACTGTGATGTTGTTTCAAATTTACTTAGTTAACCACTTGGTTGGTAAAACCACTTATTCAAATAGCGGAAATGTATTATATATTGGGGGGAGTTATGAATTTCCCTATTTATACTGATCAAATCTAAGATGGCAAATGATTTGATTTCGAATTCATTGGGATTAGATCGTATCTTACATTCTTACCATTCTTGCTATTAGGACTGACATGAGGTGGCTTGGATGGTAGAAGATTTTGGTCTCATTCTTGATTGGGCCTTTAGGCCAGCCTCATGTGTTCGGCCGATAATGTTGGCGGCCCCGAAATATCAGGGTGCAGATCATTAAACTCTTAAATTGATTAATGTTGGCTAGTTAAAAATTGGTTCTATGTATTTGCTCTTTATTAAATTATTTTTGACGGAATCAGAATATAAGATTAGCAGTGAAAATTTTCGCCTAATACAAAATATTTGAGAGTCCACAGAAACAAACAAATATCAATTTGAGGCACCAATTTAGGGTTACACCATGCAAAATGCACATTTTACAAACCAAAGTAGAGTTAAATATTAAATTGGCCCCTGAAATTTGGAGTTATGATCAAATTAGTCCTTGAAATTCAAATGGTATCAAATTGACCCCTCACTTTTATGATTGTGACTCATATTGGCCCTTTTGTGGATCTTTATCAAAAAAATGCAGATGTGGTAGTTAATTCGCAACGCTGGGCTCTAATAAAATGACGTCGTAATGTGTTCGCGCCAAAACATCACCAAAATTGAATGATTGAGGCACTTTGTTTACAAACATTTGATCTCATATGACACATTAAAAGAGAGATTTTAACTTCTTTTACCTTCAAACGACGTCATTTTGGTGTTGTTTTGGCCTGAACTCATCAAGACGTTGTTTTATTAGAGTCCAACGTAGACAATTAACGACCACATTTGCATTTATTTTACGAAGAATCACAAAAGGGCCAACGTGAGTCACAACTATAAAAATAAGAAGTCAATTTGATGCCATTTGAATTTCAGGAGCCAATTTGATTATAGCCCCAAATTTGAGGGGCCAATTTGATATTTAACTCAACCAAAGTATAAGGTTTCGATATTTATTTTCTTAAAATTTTTTCATAAATTCCTACCATATAATCTCTCTCGAAATAGCCTTCATCCTCTAGTTTTCCTCATCCACATATATATGAACTCACAATAACTAATTTGCCTTTTCTTCTCCCCATTACTTTTGTAATGCCAATAACAAAAATAATAATTAGAAAAACCACTAGCTTAACTCTTGCACATGACATGGGTGGTACCCTTTCATTCAAGCCAATATTCAACATCACATTTCCTTTGTTCCTCATCACCGTCATTGACCCCTTCATCGTTGCCAACGCCGACGACATCTACGATTCTAGAGAAACCCCTCCAACTTTTCCAACTGGCAATATATCAGCAAGAGACTCCAACCACTTAAATAGAAAATCAGAGCCATTTAAGCCAACCACGATCATCGTGGTTAGTATATTTGCCGCCTTGTTCTTCCTCACGTTTATTCTCCTTCTTTACATCAAACATTGTATTCGTGGTAATCATGAAAACCAATCTCATCAAGAGGGTGAGCCGCTGCAGAGGAATAACTCTGGCATTGATCCTGTTGTTGTGGAGAAGCTCCCGATTTTTCGATTTGGATCACTAAGAGGACAAAAGGAAGGGTTGGATTGTGCAGTTTGCTTAAACAGGTTCGAGATTACAGATGTTCTTCGTTTGCTTCCAAAGTGCAACCATGCTTTTCATATGGATTGTGTAGACAAGTGGCTCGACGAGCATTCAACTTGCCCTCTCTGTCGCAACAGGGTGGACCCCAAAGACATCCTTACAAGGGAACAATTACTAGAACAAGAAGTAAAAGAAGGAGAAAGAGGTAATGAAGCAAATCCAATAGGGGATATTGAGAAAGGAACCTTTCGCAGAGTCTCTGGGAGGCACTCATCAGTGCTAGGAGAAAGAGAAGGTGGGCTCTTGGATATTATTACGCAAAATAATTCCAATGAGAGAAAGAATAAGAAAAGGAGGTCATCTAGTAGCAGGAGAAGCTTTGGTGGCTTTGTTCGCTCAAGAAAAGACAAAACATTAATGGGAAGGCAAGAAGGTAATTTTAGTAATAACAAGGGTGTCATTTCACGGCTTTTTTAAAAAATAAAAACCATTTTAGTATTTCATGTAAATTTTTTTTATCAATATAATAATATAAAAGTACCTTTTGTTTATTAGCAATACTATATATAAAAATACTATAGGACAAATAATTTTAATTTATATTGGCTATTATTTTTAGCCAAAAAATAATGGATAAAAGTACACCTGAATTATTAGACGGTGAATAAAAGTACATATGAATTTTTTAATAACTCAAATATATACATAAAATACTTTATTTATGTTTTATCGTTGGATAAAAGTACACATGAATAGAATATTTCATATGTAGTTTTGAATTATTAAAAAAATTCATATATACTTTTATTCACTGTATAATAATTAATGCGTATTTTTATACATTCCTCTAAAAATAACCCAACAGCTTGAGCACAATTGTTTTACATCATACTTCAATTTTAACCCCATTTTCTTATCCAATACTTTCAAATATTAATATAAAAAATAATAAATTGTGTTTGCCATCTACCATTGCTCCATAGAATATGACTAGCACAATTTATTGTTTTTAGAGTTATCTATTTATATTTAAAGGTGTTGTCTAAAAGTATAGTATTGAACTATTGAAATAAAGTTATGGTTGTTAGCTAAAAATATTGGCTAATTGTTAACTTTGAACTTTTCTCCTTTTTATTTTTTTATGGTAAAAGATTTTTTTTAAGTAAAAAATTCTTTAAAATAAAGTAAATTGTATCTTTTAGAAAAATATATATCTTTTTAGTGATTTTACTTTCATTAAAAATTTATCAATTACACTTTTAAAATATTTTTAACAAATTAATGACATCCAAACAAACACTAACAACGTACGAAATAATACAGAACACCATAGATTGGAGCACCGGATTATTATTGATTCACCGATGGCCTTTTCCGTTATGTCTAACGGCGAAGGAGAGTCATCATCACAACAACATCATAGCTGGAATGAAGTTTCACCATCAAATCTTTTGTACTTAACGTCTGAAATGATAATCAGTGATGGTGCTTCTTCTACCCGCGGGGAAAGAAGACCAACTCATAACCGCATTGTTAGCAATGGGAATGAGAATAACAGGAATGAGCACATTCTTGGGAGGGAGCAAAGAAAGAGAACGTAGTGAATCTTAATGGAGAATGCCGATATTTGTGGATGAGCTATATGTGCTATTTGATCTTTTGTTTCCCTGGATTCTCAACCCACAACACACAAAGATTGGGATTCGAATTGTTCTAAAAAAAAATTTATCTACCATAAGGAAATCATGACGTATCCTCTTTTTTGTTTTTTGAAGGAAAGAAAGTGAAAAGTGGTGTAAATATTATTTTTTATCGGCAACCAGTTGACATTGTTGTGGCGGAAAAAAAAAAAAAAGTGACGTTTATGTAATATATTGCAAAACAGTGACAATTTAATAATTAGTTTTAAAAATCGTGATAAACGAAAAAGTATAGGTAACCAATAATTTTCAAATCAATAAATAAATCAATAAAAAACAGAACATCCATAACCATTATTTATAGAACGTCCACAATGAAAATCATAGAACATCTGAAACCTAAAGCAACTATCAACCAACTTTCAACCAACTTTAGAAATAGAACATTCGAAACCTAAAAACAGAACATTCAAAACATAAAGAAATAGAACATTTAATTCAAGTTATTGGCTAATATTGGTTGATTTTTATTTGTTACCTATCATTGCTCGTGATAAATAAATAAAAAAAATTTCACATCCGTTTGTTTTTTATTTAAAAAGTAGTTGTACTAACAAATCAAATTCTTATTTAAGAATGAGACAGATTCTTACCATTAAAGTTTGTTTCAATCTATGTAGTAAAATTGTGCGTAACATCTCAATTTTCGGCATGTCGCGACACTACTTACGATCAGGACATCACACTTTCCCTAACCTAATCAACTACTTCTTTAACAAATTAATTATATATAAGTTTGTTGAAATAAACGCAGCTGTCATACATGCGTCACTATAAACTTGTACATTTCTTTTTACTAATAAAATAATGGAGGCAATGATAAAACGTCATAAATCCAAAATATATTATAACGTATTGTCGTTATTACATTTCACTACTCCCCAAATACAGGAACACTTAACATAAAAACCCAGCCTGACCACACAAAGGTCTCTTATACTGGGTCGCGATAACTAGGAAAAAAAAAAAAGGCAACAATCCTAATCCTCTTGTTTACTAACAACTGCGAGGCATTCTAGTGACTATGACAAACTAAGGTGGCCAAACTCCAAATCCCAAAACTTTCTTCGGACTTTCTTCTTGCAATGTTCTCCAAACTTTCTCCTTTTCTCTCAATTTTCTTTAGAAAATATCATTTCCATCTTCACTACCTCTCTTCATTCTTTTCCTCTTCTTCATCCGAGTCTCACGTCTAACTTCTGATAGTTGGACGAACTTCCTCAAGTGCCCTTCGAGTGTGGGGCTCAATCATTAAAGAGGGTACTAATCCATTATCGAAAGACTTTCAAATCTCTAAATGAACCCACAACCTTCTCTGCATATGACCCCTTGATAAAGAACTACTACGGATGGTCGCATCGTTTCTTCGTGGTTCCTAGCTCGTCATCGAAGTCTAAAGTCCTCATTCTCCTAGTCCTTCAGTTGCGTACTCTAATAGGTTCCAACTCCGCTTTCCGTCTACGTGTGGGTCAAAGAAACCAAGACGAGGGTGAGAACCTAATGTCCTCGGTCGAAACCTAAGGGTCAACTACTTTATCCTAGGGCTTACGTCAAATAGGGGCAACAGTTCATATCTCAACACTTGGAATTCGACAATTTACAGATAAAAGAAAAGAAAATAGAATACACAAAGAAATAAAGAAAAGCAAACAATCACACAACCTAATAGAGACTAGACAAACACAAACAATTATGCAACAAACAATCCATGATGCATGCCTAAATTTCCTAGCACAGGACGTGAGCTCACGCGTCGGTTGTCTTCCCGCACCCGACGACTACTCGGAAAAAGTCCAAGCATGGTTCCTTACGAGCGAATGTCGCAGCAGCCTCGAAGCGACCTGTACCGCCCTTTTGGGTACATTCCGAATTTCCCTCGCAGATCTGAAGAGTTGGTGAGGATCCCGTCACCTTAGCATCCGTCTCCGGAGCTATCGTGAAAAGGTTGCATTTCTCGTAAGTCACGGATGATCGCGTATAGGGGAGCTACCCCTTCGTTCTATGCAACTTCACATCTTTACCAAAACATTAATATCTCACCTAGTTCTCAGAACCGTTTTGGTCAAAATGCAAAACTTGAATGAAGGTTTGAATACACCGGACCACTTATAACTTAGTCAACCAACCGGTATAATTAGAGCCGAGTTCGATGGAACCGACACTCACTCTAATTAAACCAATTCATTACAAGTGAAAAAGTTCGGTCTCATACCAATCTCATTCCCAAAAAGTGAATTCGGTCTGACTAAACCATTCCATACTGACTAAAATCAAATCAAATCGGTTTGACCATCCTTAAGTCTAACTTAGATTTGGGAGTCTTACTTTATTAACTTTCATATTCATGCAAAAACTCCATTAACAACATAAGGTTCTTAGAAAATCAAATTATAAAATTTGTTTTATAATAATTACCTTAGTAATTATATTATTTAGTAAACATGGAAATTACTCGTATGACCCTTTTACTTATCTTACTTGTTTATAAATATGCTCCCGAATTTTAATTATATAAAATAACTCTTTTTAAAGATAAAAGGATCACTTCAGTTTCATTATGTTCCTAATACAATAATATTATAATTATAAAAACAGATTTTGAAACATATATTTTGAAATTACACTTTTACCCTCCATAAGATTACTTTAAAGCCTAATTTGCCCTCTTTCATTAAAATACGCATAAATTTTTTATTTCAAAACATTATTAACCCAAACCAGTTTCAGGTTAACCCTAACACATTCCAGTAAAAATATTTTTGAAAAATATATTTTCTAAATGGTCGTTTTACCCTTTCTCTTTAACCCTACATTTTCGGAATTACCCATTTTAGGTGGTAAATTAAAATAATTTTATCTCAATAATTTTAAGTACCAAAACAGAATCTTATACGCCTAATATATATATATAGTTACCATAAAAACAGTTTTCACAAAATAAATTTCTAAAGATGATTTTACCATTTTTACTTATAACTAAAAGAAATTACTTTTAAACACTTTTTAAAACTTATTTTCTTAACTTCTAATAAGTTTATATACCCTAAATTCATTATATATAAGATCTTTTTAAACCTGGAGCTTTCACAAAATACACAAAATGACCAAATTGCCCTTGTGTGGTAAAACTTGTTTATTTTTACTAAACTTTTAAGTATCGAAATACTTTAGTAACATAAGAACTTTTATAAAACTCTTTTAGACTTAAAATCTCTCTCAAATCTAAGTGACCTCTTCAGCCTCATCAAAATCCAGCATCTCACACTTTTATTTGATCATCAAACAATTTATATAATGCATATACATCAAGGCTGGCTCGGCCATAAACTCATTTAACAACAAAAATTTTATCATTCAAGCACATCATCTTATAACATGAAATTTCAGCACTTCATCATCAACAATCATTCATCAAACATAACATATAAGCATAAAGCTTTTAACTTTATTCACCAAAAATTCATTTTTGACCAATATTACCAACTTTGCACATTTTACTTCCTTGTTCATGGTCAAAGCCTCTTAAAACTATTTCAAGTAAACCCTAACCCCTTTACTTCTTGTAGATCACTTGGAAAAATGACAATAATACACAAAAAATTCCTTGGATGCACCACGGTTCAAGCTAGGGTTCTTCAAGGTTGATTAATTCAAAAACTTGATTTTTTTATTAGAGATCAAAGATGATCTCTTATGGTTTTGCAAAAAGAAGGCTACAAAAACAAAAATGAGGCAAAATGAGTATTTGTGTTTGGATCAAAAGAAAGACTACATGTAAGGTTTAGTCTTGCGCTAGTCTTATTGAAATTTAAGAAAATAAAAAGCAAAAAGAAGATGATAGCTTCTAGTATGACAAAGAGAAGAGAATAGTTTGATGTTGATGACAAAAACTTGAAAGTGATGATGGTGATGAGGCTACAATTTCTTGAAAAAAAGAGGAGAATCTTGTAACATCCCGCATTTTTTTAAATTAAAATTTAGTTTAAATAATTTAATTTTAGTTTAATTTTTTTAAAAGAGGATAATAAGAAAGTATGAATTTTAAATTCAAAATTTAAAACGTAACCGAAAAGAATAATAGCCATTAAGAAAAGCTCAGATCTATGCCTATAAATAGAAAGTATTAATAAAGGAGAACTCATCCCTCTTAAATCTGTTTCTCAGTATTTTCTTTCTTCCAAAAAAAAAGAATCCTATGCGTGTAGATCAAGAAGCTCAAAGGAGATTACCTTTAGGTAGGAAATTTCTAAATATATTTCTTTTTATATTTGACATTTGATAATGATATGCTCTTTGATTTATTTTATGCTCATATTTGTCTTGCTATTAAATATCAGTGTTTTTAAGAATTGAGGGTATGATCCTTCGATAACGGAAGGTGACCCCAAAGAGAAGATAACCGAGATGATCCTTCGGTAAGGGAAGGTGATCGATAAAACTTTGGAATAAAAATCTTCGGTAAGGGAAAGGGACTTCCAATTGGGATAAGAACCTTCGGTAAGGGAAGGGGACTCTCGTCCGGTTTGAGCTCAATATCACCAATGAATGTTAAGAAAGAAAGAAAATAATAGTTATATGTTATCTCAAAGTTTTTTATGGTATGTTATATGAGTATGTTTCTTGATTATTTATTTATTTTAAAATTTATTAATCATATAGCATATCTTTATCTCTTTTCAAAATCCCTAAATGGGCTGGGGATATTATAGAGGTTTTTTATAACGTGCCTATTGAAAATTTATTCTCACCCTATTTTTCTATATGATCTCCAGTAAGTTGTGATGAGATAGGTGGATGTGCAATCGAGTACTGAGTACGACCCTAAAAGACACGAGAGAGTGAGACAAGAACAAGAATCACTCAAACTCTTCAAGAAAATATTTATTTTTTTAGTTATTTTCGTAGGATATTTTTTTAATTAAATGTAAAAAAAAAAGGATTAAATTGATTTCTAATAGGGTGTTACAAATGTGGTTGATGTTGATGATTTGAAGTTAATGATGATGAGGATGAGATTATGGCGTGGTTATGGTCTCGGTGATGGTGGATTTAGTGGTGTTTAGAGGCTAGGGTTCTTGGTGTTCATGTTTTGTTCATAATGTTCTTGAATAAACTCATAAGAAAAACAAGGTTTGATCTTGGTTTATGAAGAGAGAGAATGTATTTTTGTATTTTTGTTTGAATGAAGGTTGGTGATGTGATGTGGAAAACTGAAATGGGAGTGAGAGAGAATAGGTGCTTCGGTGGTGGTGAGTGGGAGTGCAGGAGAGTTGTTTTGGCTAGTGATTTTTGGTGAAAATGCAAAAAAAATGACAAGTGGTTTGTATGGTTAGCTTGCATTTTGTCATGAATAAAATGAATAAAATAGAGAATGAGTGGAGGGGAAGCTAAGGCTGAAACAAAAAGAAGAGAGAGGAATCAAGCTCAAACTTTTTGTTTTATTTTGTGGCTACTTTTTTTTAATATGGAAATGGCAATGGTGATTAACCATGAAATGACAATGCTTGGGTGATTAACCTCAATATGAGAAAATTTTTTTATCAGAACCAAAGAGAATGCGTCCCAGACGCATTGCATGGAAGAAAATATTTTTTAATGCAATATGGAATTTGACAATGAAGGATTGCATGTGATATAATTTTTTTTAAATTCCAAATAGAATGTGGTATTGACGGATTGCATGTGATATTATTTTTTTTTTAAATTCCAAATAGAATGTGGCATTGACGCATAGGAATCCGTATTGGACGCATTGCATGGAATTGGTTTCTTGTTACGAAAAACCTATGCGTTGAAAACGCATTGTTTGAAGAAAGATTTGTATAAAAAACGAGAGTCCAAATACTTGTTCATTCTCGTCTTGCTTACCTTCTTCGACCAGAAGTTGTGTTCAAACTATATAATTTAAGACTATGTAGTTTGTATAATTTGGTATCAAGTTTCCACCTGCATTTTCTTATGATGTTTTTCATCAACATAAGTCATTCAAGTTTAATTTAATACAGAACATTATCAAATAAAAGTGTCCAAATATGATATAAGTCGCAACATATGTGTCCAACATACTCAGAATTTAATACAGTACGTTATCAAATAAAAGTCTACAAATGCAAATAAAAATATTCAACAACTCGTCAACATGTACTTCTTCTTAACACGATCATTTACGTTCTTGTAAAGTCTAGAAACCCCTTTCTTCAAACCTTTTGTCGACCAATCCGATGGAGTGAATCGGTTAGGACTATGCCGAGAATTTTCAATCCTCAACTCGTACCTCGTTCCGGCGTCCTTCGGTGTGGATGATCCAGCGGCACTGTCCGACGCGTCACCTGAATTAAATAAAAATGAAGTAACATACGACGTGCGAATACATCAGTTATGACAAACATCATATCAGATAACAATAGGGGGTCCTAATTAAGCATTGTAAATATTACCCTCGTTGTCATTATCATTGGCGTCCATGACCAGGTAATCCTCCTCCTCATCCTCATCCATATCAGTATCATCGCTGTTAGACCGATAAGTGTCCATGCGACGCGTATAGCGAGCAGCTTTTTCGTCTTCCTGAATTGATGACGCATTAAAATTAAGATCAATGTCACGTGCGGTATTCGTACGACGAACACCATCTTCCCCAATTCCTCTCCTGTTGAAACTACGACTAGAATCAAATGATTGTCTAGCAGCTGAGTGGCCGGATGCAACAGGTGCATTGAAATGAGAATCGACGGATAAACAACTCGGTATAGCCTGATTGGTCTGTTGCGCTTCAACTTGGTTTTCTTCAGTAACCTTTGCCTGCTGTGCCATTTCATGCTCGTTGGCCATGCCACATAACGCATTAAAAGCATGCGAATCCATGTGATCAGGCAGATATGGAGCTACACCTTGCATAAACGTTGGATATGGGAAAGAGCTAGTTGGTGGCATGTATAACACCCCAATATGGCTAACCGCGCTGCAGACGCATTCGGCCGATATTGTGACGTTACAGACACTCAACCCCTACTGGTAAACTAGGGATTTCTTATGCATGAGCATCTTTAGAGGTTTTCTAGGATAAATCATACTCAATTCTTTGTGATATTAATACAATAATTCATTAAAAGCAGCCAAAAATATATTATAATTGTAATTATGTTATATGCATGGTACTTTGATGTATTTTTATAATTACTGTAGGAAAAACAGGTTGAAAAGATGAAAAAGATGGAATGTGGAAACTTAGCTTCAGAAGTCAGCAAGCTTCACACATATGCGTGAAAGACAGCCAAGAACCCACGCATATGCGTGGCACACAACACCAAGGCCATTTCCAGAATTCAGGGTTCCACGCATATGCGTGGACATCAGCTAGGAACCCACGTATATGCGTGGCTCACATCAGCAAGGACATTTTCATGAGCCAAGGTCCCACGCATATGCGTGGACAAGAGTCACCCCACGCATATGCGTGACATACATCACCAAGGCTATGTTTACATTCAAGAGCCCACGCATAGGCGTGGATACAAGTCAGCAACGCTCACGCCTAAGTACAGCACTTATGCGTGGTCTTCTTCTCAACCCACGCACGCATCAGAGTCACCCCACGCATATGCGCCAGTAGTCAAGCTTATGCGTGGTCAAGCATGCAGAGTCACGCCATGCGTAGCCCAACTTTCCTAGAAGCAGCAAAGCTCACGCATATGCATGAACATCATTGAGCCAT
>JASCZI010151487.1:29580-42167 GCA_036250425.1 Stylosanthes scabra | reverse complement strand
ATATCAATTTCAAAGTGATTTTATGCACTAAATTGAGAGATACACCATTTGGTTTATAGAGCTTCAAATTTGTAATCATACACTCAACTTGTGAGTTACCAAAATTTTGTTTTTGTTCCATTGTAAGATAAGAGATTTGTTCTCTTGTTTATGAGCGTTGATAAACACTAGTCGGTGAGATAAACACTTAAGAGAAATCTTGAAGTTGGGTAGACTTTGAGTGAAGTGTGTTATCAAGTTGTACCGTAAGGCGTTCGATTCAAGCTCATATTGTAAACGGTTTTTCAAGCACCTTCAAGCTTGTTGATAGTGGAACTTCCTGATTGCGATCAAGAAAGAAAGTGGACGTAGGCGAGAATTGAGCCGAACCACTCTAAATTTGGTGTATTGTATTTCTATCCTTAACTCCTATATTCTTGTCATTTATTATTAAAACAAGAGTTTTGGAAAGTACAAGATCCTCGTAAGTACTTAAGAATTGACTTAAGCCCTTAGAAAAATACTAGTACAAGCTTTTGAGTCATTTAAATTCAAAGTAATTTAAGCTTCCGCGAAAAATATTAATTGTTGTTAAGATACTCAATTCACCCCCTCTTGAGTATCCGTGCTACGTGACTTACAAGTAGATCTCCCAAATGCTTGACTGCCTCTACCTAGCATACTCATGAACACGATAATAGGTTGCACAATGATTCTTCAAGGGGCACTACAAGAAATACTGTCGTTACTGTCGGATTTAGCGTCGGATTTTATCCTTGAAATCGACGGTAACAGACATTACCGTTGGATTTAGCGTCGACCTATATTCTGACGGTAACTACCTCGATGCAAATATGTTAGCGTCGGATTTTGTATCCGACGGTATTACTGTCCAACTTAGCGTCGGATTTTTCCGACGGTAAATCTATAACCAAATTTGATGATACATTAAATATTACCGTCGGATCCAGTCCCACTCTAAATCCGACGCTAATTTTAGAATTAATTTTTAAATAAATTTCCGTAATTTTTACCGTTGGATCACATCCCACTATAAATCCGACGCTAATGGTTTTTTAAAAAATAAATGAATTCGTTCTAAATTTATTACCGTCGACACAGTCCACGGTAAATCCGATGCTAATCTGAAAAAATTTAAAAAAAAAATATTTAAAAAGTAAATTATACCAGAAATCAGCAGCATCAAAATACCTGTAATATAGTCAACAAATTCAAATTCCCACAGGTACCGAAATCCACAATTTCAAATACAGTCTGAAACAGTTCACGATAATAATAACAATACATAAAAGTCACAAAATATGACAGAAAATATAGTCTAAGGGTCATGGTAGTCATCAGCATCATCCTCCTCATCCTCCTGACGTCCATCGCCATCATGCTGAGCTGCTGGTGCTGTCACAGTAGTGGATCCAACTCCGAAGCCAGTTGCCCGCATACTTGCATAGTAGGCCGCCATCTCCTCTCTCATCTTCCGGTACTCCTCGCGCTCTCTCACGAGCTCCTCACGGGCCTGTTCAATAGTCGCATTCATCTTCAACTCGGCCTATGTCAGCAACTGCTGGACTCGCTCCTCATTCTCTTCATTCTGTTGGACCTTTTGATGTAGCTCCTGAATGAGACCGTGGATTTGCGTGCGAAGCTCGTCCATGGTGTGCTGAGATAAAGGAGGCTCACTCGTTCCTCTGGAAGATCTAAGCAGAGGATCAGTGCGTAGGGTCCGAGAAAAGTAGGAGCCTATACCATATATGCGGTTCTTCCTTGGCTCCCCGACCACCTCACGCCAAACCTCATCGGGGTCCACAATGACAGGACTGTTCGAGCCATTTCCCTCATGAGCACTCTATTGTGTGGCCTGCGTGCGAGTGTCAAGCTCTATGATAAACACATCCTGCACCACACAGAGAAAGATACGATCAATAATACATATGAATTATAAAAGTAATGTTAATAAGGCTATAACGTACATTTAATCGCTCGGACTGCTCATCCACCCACTCTTCCTTGTTCCCCTTTCTTGTATGGGTTTGGTTGAAGACCTCAACAATAGTCAGCTCTCGATTTATCTCATTTGCCTGCATTTTTTCATCAAACAGAATAAAATTAGTTGAGTTATCAAGTCTAAGTGTTCAAATGCGGAAAGATAGTAAATTTAAAACACATTACCATCCGTTCTTGTGTGGATGGGATCGTCGCCGAACCACCACAGTATAACGAGCCCCCTTTTGCAGATGCCCGATTAACCTTGTTTGTTGCACTGCGGTGCTAGAATCCCTCATCCGTTGCGAATTTGTTTCGCACTTCTCGCTTGAAAGCGGGGGTCATCCACCCAGTGCTCTCCTCATTCCCTAAACGGACCTTTCTCAACATCTGCTGAAGGCTCCGACCCATGCGATAGTCAAATGTGTTCCTAATGACAATGGGATTTGCACCTTGCTCAAAATAGCAGCTCTCCTGCATATTAACCCCTCTATTAGTACCACTTTGAAAGCAAAAACCATATATAGTAACTTAATTGAGATGTTGATTACGTAACTTACCATCCATTTATTAAACCACCGATCCTTGACCTCAATCGGAACCTTACTGTAACTTAACCAGGGAGTGTCATACATCAACTTGACGACATCAAACATCTCCTGAGTGGATACATTGGAAGGGAGAAACCTAGAAGATTCAATGGAATTTTAGTGAGAAACCTAGACAACATCAGTGGTAACAAGTTTGAAGTAGATCAGCCAAAAATTCACTAGAAACTTCCAAGCAATTGCATCAATTTTAACTTTTCTAGCCTATCATGACCATTTGAATCAAAACAGAATCCAAATTATCTCTAAACAACAAACATTATGCATCATTAGAGATTCTTTATCAACTACATTCAAACACATAATAAGCCTAAGCCCTGTTCTTACCTCCGGGAATGACAGCAACACGGTCACCACGTGGGTGTGGTGAGGACGGCGACGGTGTGGATGCGCAGAGAGCGACGCAGGGACGGCGGTTAGGGGGCAACGGCGGAGCGGCGACTGCAACTCACAAGGGTGCTGCGGAGAACGACAGCGACGGCAACTCACGAGGTGGCTTTAACTGCGGCGTGGGGGTGGTCAAGAGGTGGTCAGTGTGTGGGATAGGGAGAAAGTAGGGGCCGTGTACAGCGATAGCAACTCGTCAGGTGGCGTTGAAGGCGACGGCGTGGAGGTGGTGAAGAGGTGGGGTTCACGGCAACGGAGGGGATGAGAGAGAAAGAGTTTGCTGTTTTTAGTGATGGTGCAAATGAAGGGGGAGGCTCGTGCAATTAGGGATTTAGGTTACCTTTACCGTCGGATTTAGTGTGGGCAATAATCCAACGGTAACCACAACAGCTAAATGAAACGCTTCGTTTCAATCAAGTCTCATTAGCGTCGGATTTTAATTGGGAAAATCCGACGGTAATGACCATTTCATAAAAAAATAATTATTCCATTGTTACCGTCGGATTTTAATCCGACGATAATACCCTAATGATAATATCCGACGCTAATTTCCACGCTAATTTCGACTCTATCATTCCTGCCAAATTTTTGAATCCCGCCAAAGATTTTAGCGTCGGTAATATTTTGCCTTAATCGTATTTTTCGACTCCGACGGTAATATTTTGCCTTAATCGTATTTTTGTTCTTACCGTCGGATTGTCCCACGCAAAATCCGATGGTAATACCGTCGGAAAATATCTCACGCAATTCTTGTAGTGGGGAGAGAAATTTACGACTTAAGATTTTTATTTATCAATACCAGACTATATATTCTTTTGGTCGTATGATATTAGACTATATATATTGATTTGATGGCGAATTCTATCATGTAAGAGAAACGCATATAGGTGTGTGTGCGATGTGGGTCAAGGAGCGTGCAACACCTGGAAGGGAGAGAGGCTAACGGACTTGAGGATCGAAACGTGACGTGGGGTGAATGCTGTTCGGTGAAAAATTTGTATGGGAGCGAAGGCAAGTAATCCTAATCACGATTAGGGAGGCAAATTAAGTGTGGGAGTGATTGGGGCTATTTGGGGAGCCCGAAAAGGATCTATATCTCTATGATGGGGTTGGGTGGATGGCACAATTTTTTTTTCCTATTTCATTTCTTCATTCATCCCTTTTTCAATAGTACCAACAAATCAAGAAATTGAAGAACGTGGAATAGAGAACATTGAATAGTGTCAAGGATGGAATTCAGCGTGATTTACCATTTAATAAAACGAAATGAAACTTTACCCAAACATAAATTATTCTTTTTCCCCTAAGCATACATACAAATTCAAATGCTAATGTGTTTTAACAAAAATATTTGGCTCTCCTAAAAAAAATTTAAATAACAACAAATTTTCGAAACACAAAGAACTTCAGCAAAGTTTAAGCATATAAAATTTCTCACGTAATTCCCCAAGGCTATCACTAACATAAAATTGTTCAAAACATCATTTTTTTAAAAAAAAATTATTTTTCTAAAATTTAAAAAAAGAAAATACTAAAACTATTCACAAAAGATTTGGACGCTGATAAAACTACCTACGAATAAAAGAAAATAGTTTTCTACCCATAAAAAATATTCCATTTGTCAAAACTATCCAAATGATACGTCAAACAATTTTGTTTTTTTATTCACGAGTAGTTTTGTTGGCGCCCAAATCTTTTGTGGGTAGTTTTGACATTTTTTCTTAAAAAAATTCTCTAAAAAACTTAAAACATAAAAAGTAAGAATTAAAAAATAAAAAATTACTAAAAATAAGAGTAAAGATTATAAATAAAAAACATAAAAAGTAAAAATCGAAGATATAAGAATTGAAAATTTAAGATAATTTAAAAAATATAATAAAAGTTAACACGAATTACTAAATTAAAATTCAATATTCTAAAATTAAAAATTCATATATTAAAATTTAAATTTTCAAATATCAACAAAAAAAATTCAATTTATAAATAAATTCGTAACATATTTAAGAAATATTCAACGTATAAATTCGTAAACTTATATTCAAAACATTAGTATCAGAGCTAAAAATGATATTTTAACTAAAATGGTAACAATTTTATATAAAATCTACTCCTTTAAAACATGCCAAATTTAAAGATTTAAAATTTTTTTTAATCATTCTCTTGCATTTTTTTTTATTTTCATACGACATTACCTAATTTTTTTTGTTTTTTGTATTACCCAGGCTTCTTTAAATACTGATGTCAATCTCCCCCAACGGACTCATTTACCTAGCTCACAAATCAACTGCCCTCATGGCCCAAATAAATAAGATCAAAATTTCAAAACATCTGCACACACCAAAAGCCATAACGCCCTCTAAGGTCAGGCCCACCCCACCTCTTAATTACGCTTCCTCACCAGATTAACGTAAATTATACGAATGCGTTATTTTTCCCCCACGAATTAGTAACCTCCGCCATCTACCTGTAACTCCTTCCATGCGAACCCTCTCTCCCTTCTAGGTGTCGCGCGCTCCTTGGCCTACATCGCACATACACCTATATGCGCCTCTCTCTACATACATGATAGAATTCGTTTGATTTGATACATAATTTTACCATGTCACACTCTTTTGGGCCTTCATACATGGTTTTTAACAGGACACCATGTCGTTACAACAAACTAAAGGAGATGAATACTAGGACCAACGTGAGTTAATACATTGAAATTTGAAATTTAGAGATGGGGACAAACCTATGATGAAGAAAATCCCCATCCCCGAGAAAAACGTTGATATACTATAGCGCTAGCGCTTTATATTTTCTTTTTTATTTCCTCTCATCTTTTTTGGGATAGGCGATGAATACTAATTTAATAAGTGAAGTTGTAGTCGTCTTACAAATTGCCTCGGACTCCATGCCCGCCGATTTTGTCTCACCTTAAATGAAATGGCTCTCTTAATTACGTTACACCCTAACCTGAGTCCTCATGTTTGCTCTTTTTCGTCCCCTTCATTCTATGTCGACCCCAGCCCGGGGCTAGCTTTTTGGGAAGCTCGTTCCCACCCTGCTCACGGCCTGCCTAGCCTTTCAGCCAGGGATGGACCGAGGTACTAATGTGTGAGGGCGCTTGCCCCACTCAAGTTTATACATTGAAAATTAGTTGTTCCCACTTATTCTATTTGTATCATTTCTTGCCTTTTGCTATTGCTATTTCTCACTTTATTTTAAAATCAATCTCAAACAAATAACAAAATTTCAAGTATCTTAGGCTACGTTAGGAAAAGAGATTGGACTGAGTGACTGAGACTGAGGGATTGAGACTGGGATACTGGGACTAACTTTGATTTGTGTATTGTGTTTGGTTTAAGATGGACTACATTTCATTGTGTGTCAGTATCATGTTTGATTTAGTAAAAAGTAGTAGGCCTAAATATTTGAAATGACCAAAATACCCATAAATTTAAACAAAACACTAATTTTATCCTGTCACCCCCAAATTTCGACATCCTCCTATACTCCTTCACCAGATTGGGTTCTCTGTTCGTTCCCTTCTTGCGTTTGGGGTTGTCGTCGCCGTTCTTCCCTCTTCCGACGTCGTCTCAGTTGTAGCTAGTCGAGACACGTTCTATCGTCGTTGTAGTCGACTTCTCCGTTACCTTTTCTTCGGTAGTCTGAAGTCGACGCCTCAATCGTCTAAGTGGTGGTGGACTTCGCTCTGTTTTACGCCGTTAAACCGCCATCGCCGTTCGATTGTGGCTCACCCGAACTGAACCACGCCTTCGCCATTGCTGCAAGTTTAGTAAGTTCTATGCTCTGTTTTTAATACTTGACATCATCGCAACCGATTCTTATCTAGGGTTTAAACAATAATACTCTTTGATTGAACATTGATTATGGAGATAACTCTTTGTGCTGACCTGCTTTGCATTTTTGGGGATAAATTTACCTTTAGTGCTATTAGATTAAACTATGAATTAACCTTTTAAATGGATTGTTGTGGTGCTGAATTTTTAATCAAAATTTATGAATTGTAGAAGTGGAAAATCCCTATTTTGACTCACAAATTCTTGGTCATTGATTATTAGTGAGTATTGTGGTCTCTAGTCCTTATTTGATCTCCCTTTTGGTGTTTGGTTGCAAACACAAATGAAATTGCAAGATTATATAGCTATTAATTTCGAATAGCCTATTGATTTAAGTTTTGTTGTAACCATAAGTATAGAGTAGCACATTGTGTGTAAATCGAGTCATTCATAATGAAAAGGTCAATTCTATAGTAATATATAATTGCACTATTGCCAATTACTTTGGGAAATCCAACTAACAATTTTCTATATTTAGTTTCGTTTTGAAAGCTCCTGCTGATTTTATTATGCCCTTCTTAGTTTGATTGTGTTGATTCCTTTTGCTATGTAATTTGCAAAATTAGGTATAAAAAGGAGATTAAGGTATCAAGATATGTCGTACAGAGATAAAAGGTATACCCTAGAATCGCCGGCAGCGGAAATTCCAGCACAAGTGATGATCTTTTCGTGATTGTGGATTGAAAGCTCCGATGCAAGTCTCAAAAAGTGCGGCAAATCCTGGAAGGGAGTATTATGCATGTCTAGCAAGGAGATGTACATGGTTTAGGTGGGCAAGACCCGCTGTCAAGTGTTCGGCAAGGCATGGTGCCCAAAATCTTGAACGAGATGTTGAAAAAAGTAAAGTTGACTTGGGCAGCAACTTGCTTCTACATGAGAAGGTTGGAAAGATTGAGAATGAGTGTTTGATGTTGAAAATGTTAGCATGTATGAACCTTCTAGGCTTTGTGTTTTATATGTTTTTTATAATAGTTTTGTTGTTTAAGTTTTGAGGTGAACAAATAGTGTTAGCTCAGTAAATTTAAAGGTTTGTTGTAAGGGAAAATGTAATTTGCTTTTGCTGATTAATGAATAAATGTGTATTAGTAGATGCTTTTAAAAGCATACTGGACAAATGCAGTTGCTATTATGGATCAATTTTATTTATTAACTTTATGCTCTCTACTTGCAAACCATATTTTCACTTAAATTGTTTAATATACTAAGGCTTGTTATGGTAATCAATAAAGGGAGATTGAATGCTACAAGTAACTATAGTAAACTTGACTGGTCAGCACACTATTTATTAAGTAGTTATTACCTTTAGCTACTATTAACTTGCCAATTTAGAAACACATGCTACCAAATGCTTCTTACCATTCAGGATTGCTTTTCCTTTAGAAAATAGCATATCAACAATACAAATAAGTTATTTTATGCATGTATATTTGTGTGGCTTCCAACAGAATCATTTGCCTGTTGGATTTTAACCAAAATAAAGCATGAATCAAGGAAAATAAGCTTTAAACAATACGGCAGCAACTACAATTTTATCACTTGTCCTATTTTATCATTATAAGTTAGAAGAGTTACTGCAATATAACTATTGTATATCACGCAGCAAGTTCAGCATTCAATGCAACAACAAAATAACTAGTACATAATTACTTGGAAATACAAAATAGGAATATGCAAAAATCCTTTCAAACACAAACTAGCAAGCTCAGATTCCTTGCAAACACAACCTAACTCAATCAGAAACTACTTGCAAACACAAACTATATTTGCTTAAGTCCAAATATAATAAAAACTAGCAAATCATAATTGTCTTAGTTAAATACTAGGGACTCCTTGATCTTTCAATATCAATACTTGCCGTCGAGTATGTCTTGCGCAAGTGTGGTCTTCTGAGCATCTGTCAAGCCCTAAAAGCTCTTCTCTAATCAAGGATTGGAACATATCTTCACCACAATGTGAATTGCATCATGGCCAGCAAATCCCAGCTCCTCTAACTTCTCTCCCATCTTCACCTTCTCATTCTTCCCGGAGATCTCATTAGCAAGGATTCGGACATGCTCCCTTTGAGCCACGGTTGATTCGTGCATTTCGTCGGCCATCCTTTCCAAGATGTTCACCTAATTCCTCTTCTTTCCAAACAACCTTCTACTAGATGCACCATGATCAATCGAGGATGTCGTTCCATTCCCTGCATTACCTTGAGCTTGTGCCGGTCCATCAGCTGTTGGAGTAGATGACATGAAATGGTCATCAAAAACAGTTTCATCATCATCCAATTATTCTTCAACTTGTTCCTCAGCATCAAACCCACTAACTGCCGCTAATCCAGTCGCCCTATCCTTTCCGAAAATTCGGCCTAGTCTTTGAAACATAGGAAAAGGCTTGCCGAGAGTGTAGAATTTTTTAGGGTGTGCCTGAAAATTCAAAACCAAATGAATTAAATGGACATATCAATAGATGGTATACATAATAATTAGCTATAAGTTATTAAGTTCAGCCAAGCATCAAGGACATCCTTATTATAAAACTCAATGCGTTGCTGTCAACTACACCACTAAACATTAGATATATCATCAATTGCCACTAGCATTTTCAGCAGGCGCAAGGCCTCTAATTGCACGCCACTCCTCAAACATTCTAACAGCCATGGTGTCACGCATTTGAGTCCACTCCGCGGTGTTCTCAACAACTTGAATCCTCTCGTCCGGTGCATCATCTCCAACAGGCACAAAGACATCTAGGAAGCTTGAATCCTCTTCCGGATCTACGTCCATGGTCAACCGAATAAAATTTTGCAGCAAGCAACAATCAATTATAATTTGACTCTGAGTTTTGATGAGGTAAAAGGAAGGACTTCTCAAAATATCCCATCTCTTCTTAAGTAAGCCAAAGCACCGCTCAATATAACATTTTTAGCTGAGTAGTGTTTCTTATTGAAATATTCTTGATATGTCTGAGGTGCACGCAAACCATGGCCCCACTCTTTCAGATGATAGCGAGTACCTCTATAGGGAGCAAGAAAACCAGAACCATTTGTGTAACTAACTAGCATCAACTAAGTAGTAATTACCTATCAACATCACAACAAAAACAGAGTTTAAAATCACTATGGTTACTTACTCTAAGACAACTATCTAGTGGTTATAATTGAACTAAGTTACCATGAGGAACTTGGAGGCTATTGCGACATGTGATAGCATCTCAGAGTACTCTTGAATTGGACGCGGACCCTTCCCAACCGCTGAGTACATGGATAAAGTTCATGTCACGATTACACACCCCTAAAAAACATTGGTACATACCTTACCCTTTCTTGTCTTGTATCTTGACTTATCACTTTCGGGGACGGTTACTTCTATGTACGTGCCATCTAATGCCCGCAAACAACCCTATATAGTGAACATAAACATCTGGACATTTAAGAGGTTGGATTCTATTAGATCTTGAAATGACTCACTACAAGACACGGCAATATTACCGACGGCCGTACAGACGGCCAAGCCGTCGGTAAATTACTTTTATCGACGGTCAGGCCGTCGGTAATACTGCGTGACCGTAAATTGCGTCGGTAATTATTACCGACGGCCCCGATAAACCGTCGATAAAATAAATTAATATTACCGACGGCGTAGCCGTCGGTAATACTAGCGTTACCTTATTTATTTTAAAATAATATAACCGACGGATAAGCCGTCGATAAAAGTAGCGTTGGCAAAAAAATGCATTTATTATTACAGACGGCTTAGCCGTCGATAATATACATGTGGTTTAAATTTTTTTGGTCATTTTACAGACGGCTTGGCTGTCGATAATAGTCCTGAGGTTAAAAAAATTTTTTTTTTTCATACTGACCTGTGATAAACTAATTTAGTTATCTACTAAATAAAGCAGGAAATAAAATATATATGTAAAAAATCCGAAAAATCCAATAAAAGAACGACGTAGTGTAACAATAATCCAATAAAAAGAATATAAACAAACAAACTAATAACAAATGTCATATATAGTCAGTGTCATCATCATGGTGGGAGGATCCGGTGGTCTGATCAGGCTGCGATGGGGGAGGCTGTGACGGGGCAGGCGTCTGTGACGGAGCAGGAGTCGGAGCAGGAGGCGGTGGTGGCGGTGGAGGCGGTGGGGGAGGCATGTCTGGCATCGAACCTGACCCGGATGCGCCACTCCGCATCTGAGTCAAGAAGCTGTACATGTCTGAATAAGCTCTCCTCAGATCGGAGACCTCCTGCGACTGCGTCTGCACAGTGGACTCCAAGGTCCGCACCTTCTCCGCGCAGGCGGCCTCGACAGCAGCTAAGCTCTGAGCATGCGCCTCCGCCTGCTGCGAAATCTCCCTGTTGAGCAGGGTAACCTGCTCTCTAAGGTCGGGTGGGCCACTGGCGGTGTCGTCGTCGTCCGGATTTGGGAATAGCGGTGGGTATTTATGGGAGGGAACCACACCCATCCCATAAACCCTCCCCCGCTTGCGGCCGCCCGCTACTCGTGACCACACCTCGGCCTCGTCGATCGGGGGGGGGGGGCGCCGGAGCTCCTGCATCCATGGCAGCCTGACGCTCGTCCTGCAGCCTCTTCAACTCTGCCTCGTAAGCATCCTGAAAGAAATGTTCATTAGTACATGCAACACTGAAAAAGTAAAGCATGAGAAAGAACCATATTCAAGTTTAAGACTTACATTAACATCCGACGCCCTCTTGTCGACCCACTCCCGATCCTCCTTCCGTGTGTGGGTCCTCGCAAACACCTCACTCTGGGTGGGTGTGCGCCCCAGCTCCACCGCCTGTTAACAATAGCAGTTTTGCATTAAACATGACGAAAATAAACAAGTGACCTCGTAATGATTAAAACTAAATTAAATGTATTAAAGTTAACTTACCATCCTCTCTCTGGTGGCCTCGTACATGGTGGAGCCCCCGGTGTGAAGGGATCCACCCGTCGAGGATGCCCGGTTCCTCTTGTTGACCTGCTTCAACTTCTTGAAGTCCTCCTGCTGCCAGAACTCAACAAGTCGGGCCCATAAGTCGTCTCGTATCCACCCATGTGGCGCCCCCTTGTTCCGGATCCCGTGCATGATCTCACGGAGTCGCTTGGAGGCTCTCATCCTCCAAGACTCGTAGATCCGGTGCTCATAACCCCGCTGTAACCGGAAAAAAGCCTGAAAAGGAAGAAAATGCCATCATTCATATCAAGTGATTTAAAAATGAAAAACAAATCGAAATAGTTTAACTAGAGAAGTTGAGAATGTTACCCTCCAACGGTCCCACCAAAACCGGACCGCGTGATCCGGTGCCATGCTGAACTGGGGCACAAACCACCTGTAGTAATTCTCAAAGACCCAGCTGATCTTGGTCGTGCCCTTGCGTACCTTATTCCAACTGTTTAATCTATTTCATAGCATATTCATATAAGAAAGATGTAAGTTATAGATAGAATAATTAACGCATTTCAAGTAATTTACAAAAGAAAAATATAATGTTCTTACCAGTTACCGCCGTCCCAGCGGAGGTAGACACGACCAGCCTGGCGTGCGAGCTCCTCCTCCAAAGCGACGTCCTCCTCCTCCCCCTCCGGCAAAGGATTGTCAACCGGGGGCCAGGGCATGGGATCTGGCTCTGGAGGGGGAGGCTCGTCGTCCTCTGTAGGGGTCTCAGTGGTGGTCTTAGCAGGGGTCGTGGACTGTGTACGAGCACCCGATGTCCCGGAAGACTGACCCCTCGAGCCGGGTGTGGGGATCATCCGCATGGCTGGCATACCGTCT
>JASCZI010151487.1:0-10165 GCA_036250425.1 Stylosanthes scabra | reverse complement strand
TTACCGATATTCAACCATTGCAACCCCGATATTTTCACAACCATTCGCGAGCCACAATATTTCAATTCCTAGGGAGAACGACCCGAGTGCAATACTCGGTATTTTTTAATTGGTTGCAAGCTCTGTGACACCTTTCTTATTGACAAACCCCGCTGTCAATCTCACAATTGGTTTAGATTCCTCTACAACGATACTATCTGTTTTGAAAATTAAGGAATTCCGAACCGGTCGCGAGAACGGCCGCGGGGCGTCTGTCAACCCACGAGGACAGTTAGACCACCTCCATGCGGCACCGGTGGGCACTTACATCATGGTAGTGGATACATGTGACCCAACTATCTTTTTTATTGTTAGATAGTATTTCTATGTTGCTTATTGTTCAGAATTTGAATGTGTTTAGGGTTTAGGTTTCCTTTTATCGATGTGTTTAGGGCAAGCCTTTATGTAATTTGAAACTCCTTCAAGGATTATGTACTTTGATGTACTTTTCATTATATGGATTATCGTATGTCGTAACCACGATTCGTGTGTTTCAGAACTGTTAATTTTATCTCTGTATCGATATATTTATTTTCCGTGTTAGTCTTGTTTTATTTTTTGAATTATTATATACCACGTTGTTTTATATTTATTTTTTGAATTATTATATATCACGTTGTTTTATATTATATATTTACTTTTATATCGTTTTATATGTAACACGGTCTAAGGAGGCCCAATTTCTCTCCATGCACCTGTCAGGCCCATGTTAGGGTCCAAATCCGACGATATTTACTTCTTATTGATAAAATACATAAAATATTATAAATAAATATAAATAATAAACATTTACAAATAATTAAAAAAGTTCACAAATATTAAATATTAATGTTATACTCCTTAAATAAATAATTAGTTATAAATCTTTTATTATAGGTTATTTGTAATTATAAATATTCATAAATAATTATAAATATTAGAAACTGCTAAGTAAGTCACGCATTTTTCATTAAATTGATTAAGTTAAATATCAAATCTACCTAATTATAAATAATTACAAAAAACTAGTTATATATATTTATGAATAATTACAAAAAATTAATTATGAACACTTACGAATAACAAATGTTCATAAATAATTACAGGTATTTACAAGTATTCATAAATAATTATACATACTTATAAATAGTAAGCATTCATATAAACATTTATGAGTAAATCCTCGTCTCGGTCCCTGACCATTTTGCATTGGGACATTGTGTCACCAATATAAAATGACAATGCGGTACCTAACTAAATGGTCTGTGAGACAATATAACCCCTCTGTTAATGTTGCCGTTAGAAGTTAACAGACTTGTCCTACGTGTAATGTTAATGTTCAGCGTGTCACTGAACCATTTTGTTGGGACAAAATACCCCTGCTTTACAACGTTTTGCACTTTATAAAAATCCCCAAAAAGAACCAACGTTGTCATCCCTAAACCTTATTACCATCATTCTCCTTTCTCTTCACTCACAATTACAGAAGAACCCTAAGCCTCCCACGCTTTGATTTTCTATACAACATGAACCTGCTCATCAAAATTGAAAAGCATAACACCAATTGTTCATAATATACCACTAGAATTTCCATTAAAATTCAAAAGCATAATATAAGGTACCCATATTTTTTATAGTTTTGGTCAACCATGATACTACATAAGAAACTATCTACCAAGTTCATGACCAAAACATAATTACTTCACAAGATAACTAGAACTGAATATACCAACAATCTTCCAACTTAAAATCCAAAATAGTCACTAAAAACAACTTGCATAACAAAGGGCTAATTTAAATTCATCATTGGGGCTTGAAAGCCATTGGACCCTTGGAATTAAGCTGTGCCTTGAAGCCTGGTGGTGGTATGAATTCTAGAGTTGGCCTAAACTTATACAACCTTGTTGTAGTGCCAGAGCTGCACGATGTCAATGTCTCTACAAACACTCCACTACTGTGAGGTGGGTTAGGCGGTGGAGTGTTGGATAGTTTTTCAAGTGGTGGAATAGTTGGGAAGCTCATTTGAGTTGATGGGGGCCTCACAATTGGTTGTTTTGCCCTAAATTGAAATCCTGGGGCAGTGGGCTGGTGTGCTATGTTATGGGTTGCAACATGTGATGTTGATGATATGTTTTGATTCACATTGGCCTGTTGCATCTGTCAAAACCCTAAATCAATTTTAATAATTCTATTTCCAGTCACATAGTGAAAAATGAATCAAGTGTATGTGACACTACCTCCGGGGGTGGTGCAGATTATGATAGTGGAATCTGCTCTCCTCCTTGGTTTAGTGGCATGGGTGTGGAAATCCTTGGTTTCTTCTTTTTCTGCCTCTTAGCCTTAGCCTATTTTCACGATTCAACATAATATCTCAATCACAAAATATTGTCACATTATGATTAACCCAAATGAGAATGACTTACCATAAGTTCTGCATCATTGTTTATATTTTCATTTGTTGTGATGAATAAAAAATTGAAATAGTGGGGACCAGGAGATAAGTGATGATACCTTGGACATCTCCACTTGCCACACATGATGAGCTTCACCATGGTCTCGTCAATGCACCGTCAAGTAGTCGTCACTTCCTCCGTTACTCTCTTCCTCGATGGAAAATTCCAAGCGCAAAGTGTGGGAGGCTTAGGGTTCTTCTGTAATTGTGAGTGAAGAGAAAGGAGAATGATGGTAATAAGGTTTAGGGATGACAACGTTGGTTCTTTTTGGGGATTTTTATAAAGTGCAAAACGACAGCGTTTTGCTTATAAAGCAGGGGTGTTTTGTCCCAACAAAATGGTTCAGTGACACGCTGGACATTAACATTATACGTAGGACAAGTCTGTTAACTTCTAACGACAACATTAACAGAGGGGGTATATTGTCTCACGGACCATTTGGTCAGGTACCACATTGTCATTTTATATTGGCCAGGGGGCGCAATGTCCCAATGCAAAATGGTCAGGGACTGAGATGAGGATTTACTCAAATATTTAAATATCATTAATAAGTATTTATAAATAATTAAACAAAACTTATATATCACTAATACACATTCATAAATAATTACGAATACCAATAAATTGTTCATTATAAATAAAATTGTATGAATTAAAAAAACATAAAATTAATTATTATAGATAACACATGCATTTATACATAAACATATTTAAAGATTATCTCTTGTTTGCTTTTTCAGAAATATTACAATGATCCTAACCCTATTACAATAACTTTAACTTATTACAATAATCCTAAACCCTATTACATTTTGATATTAAAAAAAGCCCTTTCTAAGCAGGACCTTCGCTTCTTCCCTACAGGCCTGTGGCTCTCCACAGAGGTCCTTTGCTTCTGCCCTACTGGACTGCAGCTCTCCGCAAAGGTCCTTTGCTTCTGCACTTCTGGCCTGTAGCTCTCCGCAAAGGTCACTTATTATAGAGTGGTTCGGCGTATTTCAACTCGGCGGACGTTAGGAGGACTATGACCGGTTGAAATTCCGTTCGCCACTCTGCGTTAGCATATTAGGAGGACTATCATTGGTTGAAATTTTGACCGCATGTCTACGTTATTTAGTTGCCTCTTCCACCCTTTTCCAACCGGCTCATTTTGGTTACCCGCAACATATCGATACTAATAATTTATAAAGTGAATTGGGAGTTACATTGTTTGAGCAAGTTGGCTTCGGGCTTCATGCTCCTTTTATAGGCAAACACATGGGCTTAACACGGGCTTCCCTGCCCAATAACGGAACACGAGTTAGGCTCCATGATGATCTCAACACGGGCTACTAAGCCCATGTTCTTAACACGGGCCACAATGCCCAAACATGATAACACGGGCCACATTGCCCCAAAATCACAACACGGGCCAGGCTCTACCATGTTACCCAACACGTGATGCCCAAGCCCGTGTTAGCCTTCGCCCAGCCCAAGAAGAGCTTAACACGGGCCACCACCCCTCGTGTTATGTTGAACCATCAACATGCAGCTCCCAGGCCCGTGTTAAGTAACAACGGCCCAAATTGGTAAAAGCCTGGGAGCGTGTGTATATCTGTAAATTTTGTATTTTATTTATTTATTTAAAAAAAAAATCCACCAATAAATACATCACATACTATAATATCATGCAATATTTAATTCTCAAAATTTTGTACAAAATATTATATATTCATGCATACGCCAAATGCGCTTAGAACCACCGGATCTTGAAGAAATTCATAATTTGAAATTCCTAACATTTAAAATCATATATTTTTGTTATAAACTTAATACTATTTTTGTTGTATGAACATATAATATGTAATGTATTTATTGTTAGTTGATTCATGTATAATATAAAAATAAGAATAAAAATAGTAGTAGATATAACAAAAAAAATATATAATTCTCGTGTCATGGATCATCTTATATCTATTAATTAGGCTAAAAGATAATACAAGTTATTTTTTAAAAAAATAAATAAATGAAACACACTATTACGAAAAAGAATAATGCTAGAAAACCAACGTTATGGGACCAATATGGAGCCAATGAGTGTAATTAGGAAAATAGTGAATGGTAAAAGGGGAAAGAAAAAAGAAGAAAAATGATATTGACTTCCTATTGTCTCCCGAATATTGACTACCAATACTTTCTCTACGAAAAAATAAATAAAAAATTAATAGAATTAAAAGATATATTACATTGTAGGTTGATAAGAAACAACTTACAAATGAGGTTGCCACGCACGGAACTTAACAAGCTAATTGCTAAAAATCCGTGGCACCCTATGAAGGATTTTATGACACAGAATTTATTACACGTAATTACTCAAAATCAGTGGAAGGTAACCACTGTTCCTCAATATTTTATACATGCGGCAGATTCTGAATTCCCGTAATCCTTCCAAGGATTTCATGGAATTGGCTTAAAAGATACAATCTGATCATTTCTCACATATTGATGTAATCTGATAATATTCTATCATAAAGGGCTTAAATCAGTAACTTGCCTTTCTTTTATTCATTAATTGATAAAAATTTATGTCTGGATATTCTTTAAATTAAAATTGGCACTATATATATTTAATGGGTACTTGAGCTGAAACCAAAAATAAGAAAGGCACTTGGACAGGGAAAAATGCAAAAAAGAATAATAAAAGAAATAAAAGAGCTGTTTCATAAAGCACATTTTTATATCATCATTGCTGTTAAATATTAACTTATGTGTTTTTTTATCACTTTAAGTTTTTAGAATAAATAATTTTAGAATAATGCTACAGAATCAACGTTAGGGAGTCATTAGGGAGCCAATAATTAAGTTATCATCTAAAATTTATATGAGTTATCATCCGTAACTATATGTTGGCTCTATATTGGTCATGATGTATTGGCTTCCTAATTTTTTTCATAATTTTATAATATAATATCCATTTTTTATAACAAAAGAAATGGAAATTTTATATAAGCTAAGACAAAAATAAATATTTATGCAAAAATTTACTTCTAACTTAAAAAAATAAAAGAATGCTTACATAAGTAACGTGTGAAAATACAGCAATCTATCTCTTTTATCGATTTTAGTTTTTGGAAAAATAGTTTTATAATAATTATATTTTGGGTAGTGAATTGCGGAGTTTTTTTTTGTCATTTTGGGGTGATTTTTTGAAAATCCCTGGTACAAAAATCAAATTGCAGTGGTTTTTAAATTCTCACAAATTACAGCGGTTTTAAGGATCTGCAGGGGTTCTGTTTGTAATTTTTTTCTATGATTGTTTTTCGGATCGTGGGATTTGAAAAACCGCTAAAGAATGAAACTATCAAAATTTTAAAAATACTTATTTGTGGATGTAAAAACCGCACAAAATACAATTGAAAAAAAAAAAAGCATAATGCGACATTAAATTAAAGATCCCTGCTAAGATGAAGTAAATTAAAATAAAAAAAACCCATAATGCAACATAATGTTACAAAAATTCATAGTAAAATAAAATAAAAAAAGATGTTTGCTAAGGGGAAGCGAAAATGATGGAGTTGAAAAGAAATTAAATTTAAAAGTCGAAATAATTGCAAGAAAAAAAAATCTAAATCAACACATTAATTCAATTCTTTACACTTTTTATTATTTTTTTCATCGAAGATCTCTTTAAAAATAAATATATAATAAATGTGACAATGAAAAAAAAAAAAAAAGAATTCTCATTATAGTATGCATGGATTAATGGATTAATTTGTTGGTCTCTTTAAAAAGAGGATGTCATATTCAGTCTATTAGAAGTTGCATACACTAATGGTCAAGGTCAAGGTCAATGGTCAATAATAAATTAGTAACAGGAAACTTCGTTTGCCCTACATTTTTGCCATTAAAATTAATTGATAGACGTCGGCTTTTCATAATTTCATTCAATAAATATTTCATCCACTTGACAGATACCCTTATTTGTAAGGAGTGAATCATTCATTCGTAAGTTATCTCATTTTTCATTATAAATATTAAATAATATATAAACCACTTAATGACATAATTTTTATTTGAAGATTTTTAACCAATACCCAAAATCATCTACTCTATGTTTTAACGGAAAAAAATTTTAAATAAATAAAATTTAATCGATATTTACCAAAATTCATTGTTGTATGATTAATTTTCATTTTTCATTTTATTATCCATACCGGCCTAAGGCGGTATTAGGTTCATTTCAGTACCGCCGTAGGCCGGTACTGCCTTAGGCTGGTACTGGCATAAAAAAAATTCAAATATTTTAAATCAATACCGGCCTATCATGGACTGGTACTGCTTTGATACCAGTACCGGTCTATCATGGGCCGGTACTGCCTTGAGTTACATCAATTCAAAGCACTCACGTTTTTTTAATTTTCAATAACGCCTCTCCACTTTGTTTTACTAATTTCAAGAAGTCGTTGAGTACTGTTATATTATAGATGATAACATATTTCAAGTCAACAGATTGTAATTAAAGTTTTGAAAATATAAAATTTTATTTAATTCTTTTACTTTACATTATTAAATAATTATTGCTGGAATTTTTTTTTAATAATAATAAATTTAGTTTTATTTTAACTCATTATTTTTCATTAGTACTTTAATATCTTGGAGTGAGTACTCTTTGTGCATAAATAATAATTGAAAAACAAAAATTATAAATACCAATTACATTCATTTAAAAAAAATTTCTTTAATTATTTTGATTGGGTATGTAATTGAGAAAATAGAAATAACTAATAAAAAAATTGTTGTCAAAAATGACACGGTCCATTTATTTCTTTTGAAAGAAACGATTCTTAATATATCTCATCATAAAATAAATAATAAATAAAACACTGGAACATTTACCGCCTTAGGCCGGTACTTGGCTATTTACAAAAAAAAAAATAACTCAGTACCGGCTTAAGGCGGTACTGGAATGAACCCAGTACCCCAAGTGGTAAGTAAATAATGATTAAATTTTATTTAGAAAAAAGACATTTATACCCCTGACTTTTTAAAAATTGTACAAATTTACTCTTGACTTTTGTGAAATACTTAATAACTCCTGACCTTCGAAAAATGGTACAATTATGGCCCTCTGTTAGTTTGACTCGGCTAAAAAAAACAAAAATTTTTCAATAAAATTCCTTATAAAATCACTCTCATGATGGAAAATAAGAACCACAAAAAATTTTTTTAGTAGCTACATAAGCAATCTTCATTTTTTTTAGCCAAGTCAAAATAACAAAGGGATATAATTGTACTATTTTTTTAAAAATCAGAGGTTATTAAATATTTCACAAAAGTCAAGAGTGAATTTGTATATTTTTTAAAAAGTTAGGAGTATAAATGTCTTTTTTCTTTTATTTATTTAAAAATTTTTTCCATGTTTTAACATAGTTACTGCACGTGCATAAAAAACTACAACACCCACCAGAACTTGATTAGCCGATTTTCCACGCAAAGTTTGTTGTTACCATTATTTGTCTCATATGAGTAGTTAACACATATTTATAGATAATGACTTAATTCACATATATTTCTCTCTTATTGAATGAATATAAAAAATCAATAATTTTATGTGAATAAGTGATTTTGGCCAATTAAATGTAATCAAGTGAATTATTTTTATGCTAAATAGAAGATTATTTCGGTATCAAATAAAATTTTATTTAGGTACACTTTTTTATATTATTTGATACCGAAATAATATTCTATTTAGCATAGAAATAAATCATTTGATTGCACTTGATTGGCCAAAACCACTTGTTCAAATAGCATTACCTATAAAAAAATATATAATATAAAATAAAATAATACCTCATCTAGAAGTACAAGAATATGACATGTTTCTTTTGCATCATTATATCCTACTTATTAAGATAGTTAAAAATTATTTACATTATTAAACAACTCTCGGTATATAATTCATAATTCCATATAAACAATTTCCCCTTTAGTTTAAAGAATTATTAATTTGCAAAATTTTGTAAATCTTCAAAGTAAAAAACTGAGTAATGCTTATCACCATAAGTATTTATAAGAAAAAAACTACTTTATTAGTGAAACATTTACTAATAATCAGTTTTTTTCATTTTAATAATTTAGCACAACAACAACAAATTAAAGTCTTATATATAGATCCAAAGGTATTAGTGTGTGTCATATACATATCTCTTTTAATCTTAAAGCTTTATTATATTTATTTGTCTAGCAAGGACCGGAAAAATTTTTTAATTAAATAAAATTTTATCATTATTAACCAAAATCCATTCTGACAGGATTATTTACCATTTTAAATCGTATTACCAGTATTGGCCTAAGACGGTACTATGTTCATTCCAGTACCGACCTGGGCCAATTTTTTTTTTTTAAAATAGCCCAATACCGGTCTAAGGCGGTACTGGAATGAGGCCGATACTGGCTTCATTTCAGTACCGCCCCGACATGGACTGGTACTGCATTAATAGCAGTACCGCCCCTAGATGGACCAATACTGGCCCTTTATACGCTTATATATATGGGGCGGTAGTGGGATTGAATTTTTGTTAATAATCCCACTATCCCTCACATTCTAGTTAAAAAAAAGAGTTCTCAGTTGAGTTATGGCAAGGGGTGATCAGGGTGGGGCTGCGGGGCGCGGGCAGCCACAAACGGCTAGCCGAGGACGAGGACGAGCCACCGGGCGTGGCCAACGACAGCCTACATTGCGTTATTCGGACATTGGCAGGTTCACTCGGGAGGTTCACCTGGTTGGGACGGTGGATTTTCAGGTTAGAATTCTTATTTTCCATGTTGTAGATTATTTTAACTAATAATTAGTGAATGTTTAATGTTAGTGGACCGTAGGAATTATGTTTTACTTAACTTTGATAGTGATAATTATTTAATCAGAGTATATTAGATTATTTAATATTTAGCTCTAAGTTATGACAATGATAATTTAATTTTTAGCGTGTATGAGTAGTTAACCTTAGTGTGCATTTTGAGTTAGGATAATTTAATGATAATTTAATTTAATTAGAGGAAAAATAATGATTAAGTTTTATGTATTTAAAAATTTTTTGCTATATCAATTTAATGATTATTTATTTTATTAGAGTATGTTAGATTATTTAATTTATGATATTGATAACATAATATTTAGCGTATATGACTCTTTAAACGCCGTGTTTAAATTTGAATTAGTTGTTATTTAGTTTATTTGTAATTTGCGACTAGGGTTTTTATATTCTATTTGCATTCACATGTCAGTTTCCGCGCTTGCTGGAGTTGCGGCGCGGTAACATTATTGTGCCCCCCGGATGCTATTGTACCGTACATAGAGGAGGCCGGTTTTGAGGGTCCGCTGTGGATGAGAAACTTCGACATTGATAGTGTGTTGCTCTCTTCGTTTGTGGAGCGGTGGAGGACTGAGACGCACACCTTCCATCTTCCATGGGGCGAGGCCACTATCACGTTACAGGATGTAGCCTACCACTTTGGTCTCCGCACCGATGGGGACCCTGTTGGAGGTTGTGTGAGAGATTTCCAGTAGTGGTATGGGCGACCGACATGGGGGATGGTCGAGGAGTTGTTGGTGTTAGTCACAATGCACAACACTCAAGAGGGGGGGGGTGAATTGAGTGTTTAAACAACAATAGATAATTTTTCGCGGAAGTGTAAATATCTAAGAATAAAGAACA
>JASCZI010151485.1:9123-19705 GCA_036250425.1 Stylosanthes scabra | reverse complement strand
AATTGGATTAGAACTAGTTTGGATATAGTGACATGTAATCTAATCTAGGATCACTTTTGAAACTCATAAGGGTTAGAATCGGATTTAGATCTTCATCTAGTTATTTGATTGATTGACTAAGAGATTAGCATTTGATTAGGTAATTGGAAACTGAGTCACTAAGAGATTAGGGCTTAGTTACACTAGATTCGTTGTGCCTGATTTCTGAGAACCTTAGAATTGTGATTGAATGTATACATTGGCCCTCAAGGGAAAAACATCTCCAAAGCTCTTAACACTCCATTCATCATATTAATCTCAAGTAATATTTTCTGCACTCTGTTCTTATTTGTTTTCTCTTATTTTCGTGTTGATCACCGCTACCCTCTCAAGGTTATTATTCGAATCTGCTTAGTGTGATTAAGGGATAGTATTGCTTGGTCCTTTATTCCTCGTGGGAACGATACCCACTTCACCGTGGTATTACTTGAACGATTCGGTGCACTTGCCGAGATTTACACGCATCAACCACCCTCCATGATCATTTCCATTTCACTTCTTTCGTCTTTTTTCTTTAATTTTATCTTGAACCTGTCATAATTTTAGTGGATTTCCCACCTTCTTTTTATTGGTTGTCCAAGATTGACCCACCCTTTATGTACTCATTTTATTACTCTGATGAAATGAATACAACTGTCTTCGATAGAAGATAAAAAAAAATCCCTCTTACTAGTTTGCATTCAAAGTTGTATTTTTTATATATACTCCTTCCTGAGCTAACCAACAAATATTAAAAAAAAAACTCAATTCATTTATAATTATTATTTCATTATTATTTTTAATTTGACTAATGTTAGTTAACTAGTTATTAATTATCAATACTTTCTCATTCTAAATAAATAATGAGCTAATATTCGTAATTTTTTAGAAATTTTAATTTTATATTAATATCCTATTTTCTCATTATTGCTCTTCTTCCACATAAATTATAACATCATAGACGATTACTCCTCAAATATTTTAAACGATTAAATAAATTAAACGTTCAAAACTAAGTTTTTTTAAAATTTAGCATACATCCAAAAAATTTCATATCATTCAAATGAACATCTAAAATCTAAAATAAGATAAATATTCATAATTCATTATTAAGACAATTTATTACTAACGAAGTCATTAACAATTCGTTGGTAACGAATTTCTTATTTCCCTGATTGTTTGAAAAAAATTAGGCATGGACACAATCACGTAAGAAAATTAAAATAAATGGTAGGAATTCTTCCACAATTTATCACTGATGAGTTGAATTAGTCGAGGAAAAACACAATAAAGTGTAATCTGTCACTGACACATTTCTTCGGCTGAATTTTTTTTTAAAAATAAAAAATATAAAACAATGAAGATGAAATAAGTTAAATCTGATGGATGGGGGTGGAGGGCAATTCTTTAGTGATGAATTGGATCTTTCAAATTTTCTTAAAACGAAAAAAAAATCTCCCTTAATTGTTTGATATGTATCTAAGCCCATGTATTTTAACGGCTTAGTACACTCCTCAACAAATCTAAAAGATTAGATTATAGCTGAAGAATGGTGCCCTCCTTTTTTGGTCCCTCACTCTCTTTGCATCACTACTTACTTCATTCTCACCTACACTTTTTTCATCGTCTTTCACACAATAAAGCTAACTCCAACCACACACCATTGAAGAAGGTTGAAGAAGTTGCCGAAGATTTGGAAAAAAAAATGTGAAACTTGAAGATTACCTTATTAAATATGTTGATCATCTTGAATATATAAGTTTGTATTGTAATCATATATGTATATACCTAGTTAATATTTTTGGAAAATGACAAAAGTGCCCCTAATCTTTTAAAAAGTGTACAAATATATCCCTAACGTTTATGAAATACACAATAGCCCCTGAGCGTTGAATAAATAGTATAATGACGCTCTGTTGTAAGTTTAACTCTCCCAATTGTAAAGGAAAAAAAAAGAAAGGAAAAAAAGAGAGTGAGCATGTGAAAATAGAGAATAAATGAGTTAAAAGGAGAATGAAAAAAAGAAGATGGTCTTACAATTTGTTGAGTCAAACTTATGAAGGGGCATCATTATACTATATATTTGAAGATCAGAGGCTGCTGTGTATTTTATAAACGTCAAGGATATATTTATACAATTTTTAAAAAGTGAAGGGCACATTTATCATTTTCTCTATTATTTTTTATGAATGACAAATCGAAGCTCAGAAGATTGGAAAGAATATGAATATTGAGGTTTAAAATAAAGAAAAAAAAAAACAATTCTCCTGACAACGAATTAATTCTAACATTGGTTTATTATGTTAGAACTTAAATAACGTGATTCTTTGCTTAAGGAATCAATTCTCCCATGAAAGAATCGATGTTATTCCAAAAGAATCAATTTTGCTGCTAATAACAAAGCTATAATTGCTAGTTTTGACCAAAATGCTCTACTCCACCTACTTCGCAACGTTCCAATACTCTGGATCATTATAAATAGATGTGTTGAACTTTCATTTCAACATATACAAGATTTCTAAGTGTTATTTAGATTATATATCAATTTTTACACAATTTCATAGAGAGTTTTGCACATATTTAAATTGTATTTAATTACTCTTTCTTTAGAGTTTCCATTTTTTACTACTCCATTCTTTTTTTGTGAAAAAAGAATATTGTATCTTTTTTTATTGAGACTTTTTGCTACACTAGATTTGGTAAGGATACCAAAGAGTATATTAATAGCTCTTAAAAAAATCATTGAAGTTGGAATTGCTTCAATTGGAGTGACTTAAGTATAAAGTGGTGATCAAATTTTGTGAGATGTAAATCAAATACTCATTGTTGTAACAGTTTGGTGGTCTAGTGGGAAGAAATGAACGTAGGCAAAGTGGTTGTGCTGAACAAATATATATAGTTGTAAAATCCCAACTTTTTGAAAATGTTATTATGCGTTAGTTTGATCTAAATAATTTATTTAAGATTTTATTTTCAGAAAGTTATATATATTATTTTATTTAAAAAAATTATAATTAGTTTTGGTAAATGTAATTTAAACTAAATAATAATTTAAAGGGATAACTTCACTTTTAGTCATAAAGGTTTGAGCTCAAAATCAATTTGGTCACAACTCTTTTTTTTTTTCAAAATTTTCCTTAAGATTTCAATTTCTTTTAAAATCACCATTTTCGCAGCGTTACTTGGCGTCGCTGTTGGTGGCGTCTTCCCAGCGAGCTCACTCTATTCTTCTCTTTTTCTCGACCTTCTCTCGTTGGTGGCATCTTCCCAGCGAGCTCACTTATTCTGGGACCAAGTCCTCTTTTTCAGTTTTTTGAGTTGCTAACTGATTCTCCTTGTACATTCGTTGAATTCCTTTAACTAATAAAAATAATAAAATTGAAAGGGCAAAATGGTCATTTTGCTATTTTTGAAAAACATTGAAACCTAAGAACAATTTTGCTAACGAAAAAAGGGTTGTGACCAAATTAATTTTTAGCCCAAATTTTTGTGGCTAAAAGTGTAGTTATCCCTAGTTTAAACTAATAATAGTATTTTACATATATTATTTTGATAAGTTCATATTTAATTAAACAAGAATTATTTCTAATATTATAATATTTGAGTATTTTTTATATTCAAGTATTTTAGTTTGAACTAAATAATATCCTACTTATTAGTAATTGCTTATTTTCCTTGGATAAAAATTTAATTAAAAGAAAAAATTAATCTACGTGTACCATTGTACATATCCGTACACATTATTTGGCAACACAAAAAAATGTAAACATTAGCACATAAAAATTTCTATTTCTATGCTAATGTTTACATTTTTCCGTATTGCTAAATGGTGTATACATGTGTATATAATGGTACATCTAGTATTATCGAAAAAAATATGATAAATGTATATAGTTATAATAATTATATATTTCTTTATTTTAAATAAATAAATTTAGTAATTAAAAAGTAATAATAACCTTATATGATTTAATATGAATAATTAAATATTTAGAGTTTGTTATTTTAAATTTTATTAATAAAGAAAAATTTAATTAATTATTTTCAATATTTTAATTTAAGTGATTATTTTAAACTCATTTAGTAAAACTATGGATTAGTACATGTTTGATAAAATAAAATTATTTTAGCTATTTATTTTAAACAAAAGAGTACCACATCTACACATTACTTCACCTCTAAGTTATCAAAAATTCCAAATTATCCTCTTAAATTCTAAACTATCCTTACACACCCCTATATATATATCACCCACACACTCGAACCCACATACATATATCAAACACACTAACTCATACACTCACACTTAGACACAGAATGAAAGAAAACGTGAGAAGCAAACAAGAGAAAGGACGTGAATGAGAAAGAGAAAGTGAATGCAAGAGAGAAAAAGAAAGAGGGGTTCAGAAGAAAGACGAAAGAAAGAAAGATGGTGAAAAGAGAGTGAGATAGGGAGAAAGTTACGTGAGAGGGAGTGAAGGAAGGAGGAGCTTGCCGTTCACGGAGCCTCAGCCATCGTCGGTGATGTGTTGACAAGGGAGAGAGACGCGCTTCTAAGGGAGGAGATGCAAAAGTTGTTGGCGCCGATGGGGAGGATCACGAGGAACAATGGAGTTCTCTGTCGCCGCCTTTGATGAAGAAACCACTGTTGTCGTCGGCAACTGCATCACTGCTACAAGAGCCGTCTCAGATTGCGACGTTGTAGTCGTGTTCAGTCAGAGCTCATTGCATGTCGCCGGAGATGCCATTGTTGTTGCATGCGTCGTTAGAGCTCGATGGGAAGGCGATCAACGCTATTAGATCTCTTCTAAGGGTATAATCTTGTGGCAAAACTATTTTTGAACACTTGCATGTGTTAGACTTGATGAAAATCTAATAGGTAGAGGGTTTGTTACAAGATCTTGAAGAAAAGTTATCTTAAAATCTATTTTTTCATGAAATCTAATTAAAGGTGGTAACTTGAACGACTGTAACTAGCATTATATTTATCGAAATTTTGTGAAATCAAGTTCATAGTGAAATATGGGATGTCTAGACTTATCCTGTAAAATTTGATGATTTTTAGTTTAATATATGATTTTTGGTGAATTTTGCAAGTTTAGTGGTCAAATTTGCTTTTCTGCTGGGAAGTATGAGTTAGAACAATGACTTGTTTGCTTTACTGCGATTTGTACAAGATGAATTTTTTTAGTGAACCAATTTTAATTGAAATTTTATCACTCAAATTTGATTATTTTCATAGTAGAGTATGAGAAAATATGAATTTTTAAAAATTAGTGGTCAAAGCTGGAAATTAGTAACTTCTCATACTTATGACTCCTAAAATTGAATAGGATCTAAGTTGCTACCAAAGAAAAATTGTTACTGGATGAGTCAAGATTAATGAATTTTTGAGTTATTTGGAGTCTTGAAGTGAAAGTTATGCAATTTGGAAGTCACTGAGATTGTTGATTTCGAAAACAGGATTGAACATAATGTTAAGGGTTAACTACTGTTTGGTCCCCAAGGTTTACCTTAAAAATCAATTTCGTTCCTAACCTTTTCTCTTGTTTAAAATGATACTTAAGGTTTTATTTTGATTTAAAATCATCCTTTGACATTTTTATTACCAAATTACCCTTTTGTCTATTATTGCTGGTTATAATTTTATTTTATTTTATGATTAAAAAAATAAATATTTAAGAAAAATATCAACATAATAAGGAAAACATACTCAATTTACATATCAAAGAAATCCCCAATTTACATATAATTCTTTATCTTTATCTTTTCCGTGAACGAGCCTTGTATGAAATTTTTAGTGGTATTATACAAAAATAACTGAAAGAGCCATTTTAGGCGTCGTAAACAAGATTAATTCGGAGTTTCCTTTCTCTCAAAAACAAGTAGGAATCATTGTAGGGGAACCCAAATAGGTTATGAATACGAGCTAAGAACGTTCTTATCAACAAGAAGTGTCACAAGAGCTTGCAACCATGTTAAAAATACCGAGTACGGGACTCGGGTCGTTCTCCCAACGAGTTAACGCATGGGTCGAATTTGGTTGTCAAAGATTTGGGGGTTGCAATTGTGTGTGTGTTTTGAGAATAGAGAGCAAAAGAGAGATTAAGAGAAAACTGATAAAAATGGGTGCTTGGCCTTGGATCGAGGTATTATGTGTCCCCATGAACACCACTAATCCCAAGTATGGATGGTTGTCACGTAACCCGCGAAGCCACACTCTACCAAACGATCGAGTGGGTAGATTAACCCCGTTCCGTAAGTCCAGGCTTCTCATACTCTAGTGCAACGAACCTAGGTCTTTGGAACATGGATAAAACCTCCATGTTCACCTCATGAGGGACTCACTCTCACTAGCGAAAGCCTGGCGTTAACAGAACGGTTTTAACCCAAGGATTCACTCATCCTTTCCTTAGGGATTAGTAGCTAGGATTATCCACACCTCAACCCATGACCAAAGCACAAGAAAACTATTCTAAAACTAAACCAAACATTTTATCAAACACTGGGTGGGCATGAAGTAAATGCATGATTATAGCTATGAAATTAAATAAACAAGATGATCAAGAGAGTAGAAGAGCAAGATAATCAACAACTACAACTACTAGAAGCATAAAAGAACAATAGATCATAAAATGAGCAAGAAATAAACCAAACTTAATAAGCAAGAAATAATGCTAGAACATAAACTTAACAATTAAGAAAGCCATAAAGATGAGAAATAAGATGAAGAAACTAGAGATTCATTAAGAAGAGAGCAAAGTATTCACAAATCAAACACAAAACAAGTAGTAAAATAAAAGTTTGGTTGGTGATGGTGATCCTAGAAGATGATGAACAAGAGAAATAAACTAAGAGAAAATGAGAGAAATGGAGATTCTCCTAAAAACTCCTTAAACTAATCTAAGGCTAATGAGCACCCAAAAAGGGCCTCAAAAATGGTGGTAATGAGTTGTGGTAGCATCCCTCTATTTATAGGCATCAACTTGGTTTGAAATTCCTTTTTTTCCTTCAAATTGAGTGCATAGCAAGCAATGGCACGCCCGCACCATGTCCATCGCGTGCCCACGCCCTCGACGCAAACTTCGTCCTTAAGAAAAAGGGTGGCGCAGCCGCGCCACTTGGGGCGCGCGACCGCGCGGTCACTGCAGACTTTCATATAGACCATTATATATCATTGCGAAGCTCTAGATGGTAGCTTTCCAATGGCTTTGGAACCAAGTCATTTGGACATCGGTAGCTCAAGTTATGACCAAATTAGTGACAGAAGGTCAGGATTGACAGCATTCGGAGAATTCTGCGCACTGATCTTCGGATGCAAAGTCGTCATAGAATCGGCTAGAATTGGAAGAAGTATTCAACATGAAAGTTGTAGACATTGAGTTAATATTTCCAAAGAGTCAAAGTTTGCTCCAATCTAATGACTATATCTCCGTTTCTCCGCTTCGCATTCTTTCTTCTTTGTGAAATCTCCACTTTTGCATGCTTTCTCTAAACCATTCTTGCTTCCATTGTTCTTCTTAGCCTTTTTCATGCTTTTCTCAACCCCTATAAATCTGAAATATACTAGCAAACATATCATTGTACCAAGGGGGAGAAGATTTAGCAATTTATATGCATTTTGAAGGCTAATTTAACATATAATCATTTATGAGCATTTTCTAGCAAAAGATAGAAAACATAGTCATTCACTAGCAAATATATGAAGAAGTATTGATGAAGGCATCCTTTTAAGTATGAAATTTATCATAAAAAACCTCCTCATCAATAACCAAATTCCCTTGATACAAGCTGCAGGTGTAAATTAGTAACTCGGTAAGAAGAAAAAACATTAAAATGAGAAGAAGGAATATAGAAATAGCGAAATAGGAGAAGAACATTCAGAGTTGATTCCTCCAAACTATGAAAGCACTAACAAGTACTAAACTCAACTCAACTCAGTTGATAGTTGAGAGTTCTTGTATTGTGATCTGAATCTGTGGATTTTTCTCTATAATCTCTTCCCTTCTCCGTAGAAACACCCTAATTACTCATTTTTTTTACCTTATTGCCACTCAATTCAACACACTGAAAAAAAAACAAACACACACACAAACACAAAGCGTTTCTCATCTCCTTTGTGTGTATCCGTGTCGGCGGTTTCGTCCTAATTTGGACTCAACACAACTCAGAAGAAGACAATGCTGGAGCGCTTTCTAGGGCTTTGCCACCTCTGCCTGATCCAGAGTGCCTGCCATCGTAGCATCCTCACTTTTCTCTGCTTCTTCCTCATCGTCGTCTTCTTCCGCGGCACAATCGGGCCGACAAGTGTGGCACCCCCAAGGAGAACCTCAACCAGATCCACCAATGACGCCACCTTCTGTTCGTCCGAAACTACTGCCAACGTCCTCACCTTCTGCACAATCGGGTTGGAAAGTTCAATCTAAAACCACCGCCATTGACGCCACCTTCTGCTTGTCCACAAAGAACATGAACCCTAAACTTTGATACATAAATTGGGGATACTTCTTTATTATGCTATTATTTATTGTTAAATACTTATTTATTTATAAAATAAAAACAAAAATAAAATTAATAACCAACACTAATAGATAAGGGGTAATTTGATAATAAAAATGTCAAAGGATGATTTTAAATCAAAATGAAACCTTGAGGATCATTTTAAACCAAAAAAGAGGTTAGGGATGAAATTGATTTTTGAGGTAAACATTGGGGACCAAAATAGTAGTTAACCCTAATTTTAACTAACTTCCAACATGCATAAATCTCACCTCAGAGCAGTTTTAGGCTTGAAACCAATTCGAATTTAAAGAGTAGTATGTCAGTCTCAATAATTTTGGTGCCTAAATGAGTTGGTTTGAATTTTTTGTGAATTTTCAAAGAAAATTTATTCTTATTTTTTTTGTCAGAAAAGATGCATGGCAGTTTTATTGTAAAATATTATAAAATTCAATTTAACTCGAAACTCAATGGGAACAAAAGCTAGTGAGAGGTGGTCATGTTATGGTATTAAGTTTTAGGTTGTTTCGGTGATCGTAGAATTTGTTATAGATTTTAAAGTGAAGGTTATTTCGTAAAAGGTTTTTTGGAGAAATTTTCACCACTTCTCGTCACTTTGAAAATTTGTAATAAATTCTACAGGCCTTTGTATTCCTTGTAACCACATCCAAAATGCAGCTTAATGTCCCTAGTTTACATCCATATAAGTTTTTGTAGAGTAAGCAATCGTTACGCGTCATTTAGAGTTCTTGCAAGAGAGCAAGGTGGTAGTGCAGAAAAACAAAGTCAATCTCGGTTTTCCTTTTGTTTCTAGTTTGAATGGTCGTAACATTATGATTTTTATTCACTAGAAACCTTATTTGAAGACAGTCGCGTGCATATAAAGTTTATCCGATTCTAAGTTGGTTTGATATGTTAAAGACGTGGACGAAGTTGAACTGCTAGAGCTGCTGTCAGCTTGTAATTGCGACAACTTGAGATATGGGTGATTTTCTAAAATCTTGATTCTCTTTTTACGGAATTGTTATAAATAGATATATTTTAGTTATGCATATTGTGAGCTTCGCATTTTTAACCACGACCTTAACAATTAAATTGAGTATTACGGAGTACAATTAGGAGTTGGCAAAACCACACAATTAGTGAAGTAAACAACATTTAGGACGTGAACCCGAACACCTTCTCTAAAAGTTTGGCCCGGAACGGACCAAACCGCAAAATTACAAAACTGCCACTCGTTAGTGGCTATATAAGGGGCACACACACAACATTCAGCTCATTTTATCTTCACTCTCGACAAAATGAGAGAAAGATGCTGCTAAGAGCTGGTTGGAGAATTGATTCCCAATCAATTCTTCCGCCGCCCACACCAACTTCCGATCGCGATAACTTTTGATCCGGAGCTCCGATTGGCGCACGATTTGCGGCTACGCGAAGCTCTTGTCGTCCTCTTTACATCCATCTAACATGCATTGCGTGGGTAAGCCATTCTCTATCTCGTTTCCTCTACCCAATTTTCTGCTCGAAAATGGCTAAACCTTCATGCATGTTTCCGAGTCCTTGTGAATTAGGTGATGATCTAGTGCATCTTGAAGCTTGGTGATCGATGCCCACAAGCTTGGGTATCTCCGGTGAGACGTTTCCAACCCATGTCCTTGGTTTAGTTAGATATTGGTGTGGTAACTAAGTGTTGTTTGTATGTTTGTATGTTGTTTCGTGAATAATAGATGATAGTAGATGGAGAGTTGATGATAGAAGTAGTTGGTTGAGAGCAAGGAGTGTGGATGATTGTGCTTGGATGCTCGATGGCGCGACCAAGGATCGCGTGTATGCGTTGAGCTTGGCGTCCAGGTACGGATTTATTTAAGCTAGAATGATTGCCTATGTTAGTTGCACCTAGACTATCTAATAGGAATAAATGAACTTGAGGAATATGATGGAAAGGATTGTTGTTGGTTGACTATGTGCCTATGTGAATGCTTGTTGATGATACGATAATGAATATGCATGTATGTTTGGTTGTGATTGTGGCCTTGTGCCAAACCATGTTTTGAAAAATTGAGGG
>JASCZI010151484.1:3906-42754 GCA_036250425.1 Stylosanthes scabra | reverse complement strand
ATTAGTGGATGAGACATGGAAATGGTGGTTGAAGTTGGTGACTTAACTGGGAAAAAGTGTGCAAGTGAAGAAGAAGAAAACTCACCTTGCTGCTTGTCTTTTGTGGCAATTATGTAAATCTCGTAACTTTTGCATTTTCGAAGATCGCTCTTCCTCTATGGTGGAAACTGGAAATTGCACACTCTGCCGCTGCTCTTGTAAAAGAAATTGGAGCGTGTCTTCTTCGATGGCTTCCATTAAGACAAAATGAGATTTATTGGTTGTTAAATTTTGTTCTTTGGGAATTCCCTTAATTACCCTTGCTGATGTCCTTATGGACTTTTTTCTTTTTTTTGGTTGACGTCCTTATGGACTTTTACTTGTATTCATTTTCATTTTAATGAATGAAAGCCAACCTTTTTTTTTCTTTTTTTGAAAGGGAATAAAAGCCTACCTTTTAAAAAATAAAAATTAACCTTTATGCTAAAAGTATATTAAAAAAATATTGGATAATTACTTTGCTAATTCAAGTAATTCCAATGTATTATATAAAACTAAATTCGTAATAAATTGATTAATTTTTTATAATTTTAATTGAAAAAACATATAATAAATATTTTTTAGGGAAAAAAAACCATCACTCAATTATCAATTATATTAGGAGACAATTATAATAGATAAAATAGATATAAAAAATACTCAATAAAGAAGTAATTAACAATTAGCCAATTTTTTTATTTAGAAGTAAATTATCTAAAAATTGAGTGAAACAAATTATCTAAAATCCAGTGAAATAGACCATCAAAAGCAAAGTAGAATAAATTTTCTGAAATTCAGAGAAAACAAATCATTCAAAAAGTAGTAAAACAGATTGTCAGAATTTTAGAAAACGAATTATCAAAAATATCGTATAATAGATAATTTAAAACCTTAAATATGTATATTACCAATAGTGTGGTAAATGGAGGTGAGTGACGGAAAGTCGCCGAAAAAATCGCATCCGCCGACAAGTGGTTGAAGGAAAAGTTGCCAACAATAGTGGTGACCTGTGGTGGCTTATTATGGAGGTAGGTGGCTTATAGTGGTTGGTGAAATTATAGTGATGAGAGAAAAGAAGGAAGAAGAAGAAGAAACAAAAATAGAAGAATAATAGTAAAAGAAGTATATGAATGAATTGGATTTTGTTTTTTAATTATCGATGATTGTTGACTATTTTTATTTGTTAACTATTAGTATCAAATGTATATCAACTTATTCAGAAAAAGAGGTACTTAACACAACTTGTCATAGTAAAATTATACATAATTATTAGAGCAAATAATTTAACATGAAGATAAAAATGCAACAACACCCTTTGATAAAAATAAAGAAAGAAAAATGAAGATTATTATTTATGAATTAGTATAAAAACATGTTAAATGACTTTGTTAGACAATACAAATATTTGAAATCACCCATGTTAATAAGCAATGCTTAGAGGTTGGTGTTCTTCATATTGTCTACTTTTTTGTTAGGATCTTTTTTCGTTGTTTCAGTTTAACTATTTTTGCATATTATATTTTAGGGATAGTCATCAATACTAAAAAACTTTGGACCAACATATGACACATGAGCAATTGATAAGTATTCATGATTTTAATTTTAAGAAAACAATCCAATGAAACCAACTATACAAAACTTTCATATATTTAGAATAGATAATTGTGAAAGAATGTTGTAGAATTAGAAATATGATTTCATATTTATAAATATTTATGTTGCATATTTTTTCATAGTTGTGTGAGCAAGCTAGTTGGATTTTATGCGACTTTTGGTTGGAATGGTGAAAACTTTATCCAATGATGCACCCTTTTGTTTGTGTCTATTTTGTTGAATCCGTAAGATGCTATATCTACGGTTGTTTTGGATTGCCTTTTAGGCCATTAAGTTTAAGAGCTTATTACAAAGGTTATATCACCTCCTTAGGAGCCTTTTGTATGTGTCTATTTTGTTCAATCCGTAAGATGCTATATCTACGGTTGTTTTTGATTGCCTATAGGCCATTAAGTTTATGAGCTGATTACAAATGTTATATCAACTCCTTGGGAAAGGTTATATGGAATACTATTGATGATTGATTTTTTGCTTAGATATAAAGTGTTTTCTTTTACTAATGCCTAAGGAATATCAGAATAGCGGGTAACGTAGATCACTAACCATCAACTTCATTGATTTATCGTCATTCCATCAACTAAATTGATTTATCATCATTCGCACAATCCTCTGTAATAAGGTAGTGCTCAAACAATTGGAATTGTTTTCTCATAATTTTCTAGATTTACCCAAAAGCGAAATTCCAAATCTGTAGAATAGGAAAAAAAATTATACACATTCGAACCAAAATAAATAACAGGGGTTTAAGAATAGGATACAAGGGACTGGTGAATGAATTATAACAATAGAGAAAGCAAAATAAGGATTAACCGAACAACATTTAGTCCTTTCAATTAATATTTACATAAATAAACAAAGTGCCAATGATTCTGTCATGCCTCTAATTAAAATGATTAGAAAACACATGGCCAATAAACGAAGTTGAATACTTACTTACATGATTAAACATAAACAAGATATTTCTATAAGCCCAAGAGAAAAATTTGATTCTCAACTAAGTAATGTGACCACATGAGGGTGTTCGGAAAGAAATTTAAAACATTATACAATTAGGAATACAAAATAAATCAGATTACTACATGCCTGACAGGCTGGCAAGCACGGGGTAGGCTGCTGGAAAGGGGAAGCTACAAATGTTACCAACATAGGTAATCTAAAAACAGGGATTCAACAAACGAGATAGGGTGAGCCCTTCATTTCACCTAGAGCTAGAAGAGATGCAAGAAAAAACAAAGAAACTTAACTTACTCCTTAACTAATTATAGGAAATTTACCTACACATAAACATGAAGCTCTATATTGAAACCAAACTAAAACAAATCAGCCACCCAAGCAATCCAAACATAATCGCTGCTTTACAACGCCTATGAGCAACAACACTTCTCAGCTTTAACGAATCTACACATTTCTTCATCTTTCCAAACTCAACTACGAAAGAATCTGAATCAGGGTCTGCCCACTGAAAAAAATGAATACTCCTTCTGCACCTGAAATAGAGAAACAGGAAAGGGTGTATACTGAAATATTATGGGTAGAAAGCAAAAGTAATTGAAAATATAGCACTCATATGGAAAGCTGCCCATTGTATCCTCCCCGTTAAATCAAATCTTTTTAAAAAGAAAATATCTAACAACAATCTTTGCCCAATTTGTTTGCAGGACGAGGAGACAGTGGAACATGCTCTTCTATTTTGTGATTGGAGTAGAGCTACTTGGTTTGGATCTCAAGCTCATTGTGTTCCATCAAAAGATAATGTACAATCTTTTGCTCTATGGCTAAAGGACATGCTCAAGAATTATTCGTCATTCAATAAAGATGAAAAGCATCTCAGCTGGAACAGGAACGTCATCATAACTTGGGCTATTTGGAAGGCTAGGAATGCAAAATGCTTTAACAACACAGACCCTAACCCTTCTACAACTATCTTCTATGCAAAATTGCTTGAACAGGAAATTGCAAAAAATCTCAACACAACAATTAATATGAAGATAGGAGCAACCGCTACTGGAACAGCCCTACCTGTGAAATGGAGACCCCCGCCAACAAATTGGTTGAAGCTGAACGTGGATGCTGCCTTTGACGCTACGACAAAAACAGGAGCAGCAGCAGTGGTCATCAGGGACAGCAATGGGCACCTGCAGGGAGGAAACTCTATCAAATTTCAAGCTAATTGATGCATAATGGCAGAAGCTATAGGAATCAGACAGGCATCAATTTTGGCAAATGTTATCATTGAGACTGACTGCCAGCGATTGGCCCTTGCTCTCAAATCCAAAACCACAATTTGGGAAATTGACTCAATCATTCAAGATATCCAACAGATTAACAACAATATTCCAAATTGTGGCATTACCTGGATTCCTCTAGCGGGGAATGGTCTCGCACATTCCATTGACAATCTGAAAATCCGGGATCAAATTGCCTCGTACTGGACTGTGCGGCCTCCTCTTCAAATTGCAAAATTGATCAGAGACGAAAGGCTTGGTGTTTTCCCTGGCATGCGCTCAGAGCCTTGCCGTTCGAGTGCCCTGTGACCATCTCCTTGAGGTTGTTCAGCGGTCTGCCATCCGTTTATCTCTTCTGCCGGGGCTTGCTACCGTCGCCGCTGTCAACCGTCCACAGCCGTTTCCGTGCCAGCAGTCGTTATCCCCGCTCTCAGATTCCCGTGGAATCTGTCGCCCAGCTCAGCAACCCAGGCGTTGTCTCTGTCTGATTTGTTTCCTTGCATCGGCGGAGCTCCTCTCGCTGTCTTCGGAAGGCGGCAGCGCTGCTGCTGTTCGGGAGCGCCGCCGCTGGCAGCCAACCATCTGCATCCGTTGCTGTACCTAGGCGTCTCGGTATCACAGCCTTGCTTCTCGTCGGGAGCAGTGGCACTTGCCGCCGATAGTGTTTCTCCGTTCTCGCTGGGAAGCATTGCACCTACCGCCGATTGTCTCTCCGTTGAAGTCCTAGTGGTGCCCAATCTGATTTGTCGTCTCGTTGTCTCCTTTGATTGGGGTGTTAGCAGGTTAGGTCGGGTGTAATGGTGGGAAAGGGGGGCAGATGGGCTGTTTAGATGTCCGAGTCGGGTTGGGTGTATCCGGATTTCTTTTTGGGTTGGTTTTATCCGGCCCAAATCCTGTCCAAAAACAAAAGACAAGAGCCGACTAAGCATACACAAGCTGCCTTTGGAAGAAATAGGGATGGCAATGGGGCAGGTTGGATGGGTATTTAAGTACCCATATTCAAATCCAAATCTACGGGTATTTAAATTTTAGTCCCATACCTAAATCCACGGGTATATACTGCCCCATACCCAAACCCACGGGTATCTATAACATAAATAAATTAAATTAAATTACTCAATAAAATTATTCATTATCTAATAAAATATTTTAGAAATATAATTAATTATAAATAATATATATTTATTTCCAACATGACAACAATACAATCATTTTAAACCAAAAAAAAATTAAATTTAAGATTTTTCTAAACCAAAATTACCAAAACAACCATCTAAATATTATTAAATATCTAAAAAATCAAACTAAACTATGTATATACGTATATGGGGCGAGTAACGGAGCGGGGCGACCAATACCCATACCCGCCCCATACCCACGCGACCGCCCCAAATACCCGCCCCATTCGGGGCGGGGCAGGTTGGGACGGGGCGAGGCGGGCCAGATTGCCATCCCTAGGAAGAAATAAGCAACCATACGCATAACATGCAATGAAAAGAGCAGGTGGGTGTCCAGCATAAGGACTAAAAGAGGTATCACCACGGAAAATTAATTACACTAATCAGAACCGTTTATTACAGCATGTGAGACATCCAATGGTAATGAAAAGGTGTCACATCATGAGACAATAAAACAAACTGTCTCAGGTGAAACGCTTCCAATAATATATTTAATATATTAATTACATAATCTTAATGAAAATATCATATTAAACTCGATAAGTTATTTTTTATAAATTATTATATGCATTTTACGATATTAAATTATTTTATAGAGCTCATGTATCGCACGGGTTTAGTACTAGTAAATGTACATTTAGAGTAATTGATTAATGGGTAAAAGACATATGTATTCTCAACCTTTTAAAATTTATACATATATATTTCTCACTTTTAATAAACACGTGGGTGTCCCCCACATTTGAAAAAACAGGACAGCCAATCAGCCTGTTGGTTTGGGCTTCCAAGTAACAATGGAGAATGCAAATATGGTAGAAACGGGATCTAATACCCGTTTAGCATGGATGATATTATTCTACTAAGTTAAAAAACTACATCATTTCTCTCATCTACTTATAGTCTTTCCCAACAAAACCCAAACTTGCAGCCACTCTTTTACTCTACAACCCGTCCTTAAGCAATGGCAAAAGCAAAATCAAACTAAGTTCCTTTACCCAAAACAACTTTCTTCTTCTTCTTGTTTGGTTCCTTGACCCTTTTCATTCATCTTTGCGCCTTCTTTTGCTCATATCTTCTTCATTACGGTTCTAAAGTCCATTTCAACTGTTAATGTTTATTAAAGAAACTTCTTTGCTCTCTATAGCTTCTTTTTTTTCTTTCTTTTTCTTTCATTTTACCTTCCCAACCCATTCTTGTGTGTTAAAGACTTAAAACCTTTTAAACCTTTTATCCAGAATGAGAGAAGGAGAAAGTAATCGATTGTAAGTTTTTAGAAAAAAAAGGTATTCATTATTTAGATTTTGGAAAAAAAAAATTCATTATTCACATTGAGAAACAGCATTTAGAGGAGAATAATGGAGAAACGTCAAAATGATGATGCAATTTCTGAAATTAGCAACGGAAAATATAATCAATCTGTAATTACCAACATGAAGAAATGATTGTTTTAATAAATTATAGTCAATGTACAGTTTACTTATATAAATTGATTATCTTGATGTGCTTCCACTAATACTGACGATGCTAACGATATGTTTAGAAAAAAGTATAGGCAATCAATATTTTTCTAATAATTAAATCAGTCAACAAAAAATAGAACATCCGTAACCATTATTTATAAAACGTCCATAATAAAAGAAACAGAACATCCGAAACCTACAACAACTAACAATCAACTAAAAAATAAAACATTTGAAATTTATAAACAGAACATCTGAAACCTAAAAAAATAAAACATCCAATATAAGTTGTTAGCTGATAATGACTGAATTTTTATTGGTTACCTAGCATTGTTGATATACTTATTATTATATTTCATGGCTTTTTATGAATTTAAAATTATTTGAAATTTACAAATGCCAATTTTTCAAATACTATCAGCATATTAGTGGACGACAAATACAAAATAATATTTTTTTATTTCCAAATTAATTCTCCTTCATAAATCAATTGAGAAACGTTGTCAGTTGTCACACAAAAAAAAATCAATTAAGAAGTGTGTGCAATAAAGAGAAGAGCACCATACACACTCATCATTCTCAACGTCGATCTCATCATCTTCATCCTATCCAAGTTATCTCTCTTCAGTCTTCACCGAAGTAGGTACCTTAGGTTAATAGCCACGAGATTGCGGCAAGAACAATAGGCAAATTGAGAAGATGAATACTACCATCACAACTAGCAGAAATGTGGAAGATTTCCGGTGGAGAGACAACGCATGAAATCACCATCGTCACTGGATATGGTACCAAAATGGAAAGTCAGGTATTAACTAATCTTTATCTCTTTTTTTTTTATTTTTGGTGTCTAATCTTTATCTCTTTTTGTTTATAACTGAATCTTCATCTCATTATTTTTAAAATAAATCAAGAAGAAAATCTATAAATACAAAATCAAATCATATCTTACTATCAATTTTAATAAAAATCATGAAGGTTATGCAATAATTATTTCATATTATCTCTCACTTTCCTTTTTTTGGGATTTTTGGTAGTGAAAAACTATCGGAAAAATAAAAAGAATTGATAGAGTGAGGACGTCAACAAAAAGAAAATAGAAGATTCATTGAATATTATTAATTATGTTATAGCGAGAACATCCGGAGTTTTAGGATATCCTGGTATCCAATTTCATATTGGACTAGGGATTCAGCATTCATAAAACTGACAAATTTGTTTTTCTTAAGAGTTATTAAAAAAATTAATATATAACCAACAAAAAAAAAAACCTTGGTATTTCCAATTCTCATGATTTCAAACCTTAAAGCATAGCAGTTAATTTATTTGATTGAATACATTTTTCAAACAGAGTTATCTATATCAGAATGTTTTAGAATAAACCAAATTTAAACTGATTTTTTTTTATAATTCATAGAACTTACTACCGTTCTAATTACAACTGAAGCTTATTAAATTGCAAATTAAAATATATATAATTAATTTTTACAATTTATATGATTTTTTTTTGGGTTAACGTCCTTATGGACTTTTACTCGTATTCATTTTCATTTTAATGAATGAAAGCCTACCTTTTTTTTCTTTTTCTTGAAAGGGAATAAAAGCCTACCTTTGAAAAAATAAAAATTAACCTTTATGCTAAAAGTATATAAAAAAAATTAATATTGGATAATTACTTTGCTAATTCAAGTAAGTCCAATGTATTATATAAAACTAAATTCGTAATAAATTGATTAATATTTTATAATTTTAATTGAACAAACATATAATAAGTATTTTTTTAGGGAAAAAAACCATCACTCAGTTATCAATTATATTAGGAGGCAATTATAATAGATAAAATGGATATAAAAAATACTAGTAATCAACAAAGAGCTAATTAACAATTAGTCAATTTTTTTATTTAGAAGTAAATTATCTGAAAATTGAGTGAAATAGATTATCTAAAATTCAGTGAAATAGATCATCAGAAGCAAAGTGGAACAAATTATTCGGAAAAAGTCGCCGAAAAGTCGCATGTGCCAACAACTTGTTGCTGGAAAAGTTGCCACCAGTAGTGGTGACCTATGGTGGCCTATGATGGAGGTAGGTGGCTTATAGTGGTAGGTGAAATTATAGTGATGAGAATAAAGAAGGAACAAGAGTAAAAGAATAATAGTAAAAAAATATATGAATGAATTGGATTTTGTTTTTTAATTGTCGATGATTGTTCACTGATTTTTATTGGTTAGCTATTAGTGTTAAATGCATATCAACTTATCCAAAAAAAGAGTTACTTTACACAACTTGTCATAGTAAAATTACACATAATTATTAGAGAAAATAATTTAACATGAAGATAAAGATGCAACACCCTTTGCTCTCCGATGGTCGCTTGAAAATATTGAAACAAGAGAAACAAAAAAAAAATAAAAATAAAGAAAAAAAAATGAAGATTATTTATGAATTAGTATAAAAACATGTTAAATAACTTTGTTAGACAATACAAATATTTGAAATCACCAATGCTAATAAGCAATGCTTAGAGGTTGGTGTTCTTCATATTGTCTATTTTTTCGTTAGGATCTTTTTTCGTTGTTTCAATCTAACTATTTTTGTATATTATATTTTAGCGATAGTCATTAATACTAAAGAATTTTGGACCAACATGTGACACATGAGCAAATGATAAGTATTCATGATTTTAGTTTTAAGAAAACAATCCAATGAAACAACTCTACAAAATTTTCATATATGTAGAATATATAATTGTGAAAGAAGGTTATAGAATTAGAAATATGATTTCATGTGTATAAATATTTATGCTGTATATTTTTTCATAGTTGTGTGAGCAAGCTGGTTGATTTTATGCGACTTTTGGTTGGAACGGTGATAACTTTAAGTATGGTGTAAATAATAATTTAAGTCAACTAATTGAGAGTAATTATGAGAGTTGTGTCAACTAAATAGAAGACTTCTGAGAGAGAAGATTTTTTTAGAAATGTGTTATTTATTAGATAAATATGCCTCTGACTTTTTAAAAATTGGACAAGAATACCCTCAACTTTGCTGAAATACCCACATGCTCCAAACTTTTGAGAAAAATGGACAATACTACCCCACCGATGATCTAACACACGTGTGATCATTATGAAGGCGTGTGATGTGGTTGTCAACGGCGTCTAACAGGCCGTAACGAAACCACGCTGTACAGACCAGGTCTGTAATTGATATTAAATAGCAAAACGAAGCCGTTATCCCTCTTTTACATGAACCCTTCGAAATTAGGGTTTCATTCCTCTAAAGGATACGACTTTCATTTTGCTGTTTAATATCAATTATGGGTCTGGTCTGTACAGTGTGGTTCGTTACGACCAGTAGACACCGTTGACAGCCACATAACACGCCTTCATAACGGTAACACGTGGGTAGAACCATCGAAGGGGTAGTAGTATTGTCCGCTTTTCTTGAAGGTTGGGGGCATGTTGGTATTTCAGCAAAGTGGAAGATATTTTTGTTCAATTTTAAAAAAAGTTAAGGGTATATTTATCTTTTACCCATTAATTTTTCCAAAAAAAATTTATCTAAGTAGGTATTAACTATTCTTGTGGAATTTCAAAAAAAAAAAAAAAAAAACTACTCTTGCCGAAACTAATGAGTAATATCCCAACACCAACAAGTGTATGTCATGGTAAAAAAAATCCATAATTAAAAACAACGTTGTAGTAAGTCAGCTATTCTAAATCTTCGAACACTATTGAGGAAGCACTCTCAAACCACCACTCTTAGAAGATGAAGAATCCAAAGTTTCCTGCATCAAAATTCTTTTTAAGAAAAAAAAAAGGAAGACTAGACTAATGAGCCGCTATATAATATACTGGGTAACCAAAGTTTTAAAAAAAAACGGGGGCTTTTAATTTACTTACAGCTTCACCATCTTCTTTGTCACAATCATGCCATTCTAACCGGGGTGTAGTCTTCTCTTTCCTTTTCCTATTACAACGATGGTTAAAAAGATCAAAGGTCAGAACTCTTAAATCCAAAATTTTATGAGGCACTCAATGCTATAAATTAAACATGTTATGTGCTTAGTGATCACTAATTACTCATCAATAAAATGTAACAATTCTCACAGGAGGTGATCATGAACACATGGTACATATTATATAACCCCCTAAAATATTTCTAAAACGGATATTAAATAAAGAAGGTATTCACTGTTCAGAGAGAAAGGATAAGAAACGATGATGTGACCTCATTGTTGATCTTATTCCTAGAAAGAAAAGAGACATGTCATAGTTCAATTTTGAAACAAATTCAGAAAATTTCCTGCTGTGAATATAATTTGACTTGAAATAATTTATTTTTTGACAAAATGGCTTTTAGGAGAAAAATGGGATTTTAATATAGGAAAGATAATCGATCTCAATTTGATAGAAAAAAATTTTTTAATCATTCAAATTTCGTAATTTTATTATAATTTATTTTTTTAAAATGATAGAAACATAAAAAATTGAAAAACGGTTTGGAGATTGTATTTTTCCTTTTATATATACCAGTTTTCCTTGTATCTTATATATATAAAAAACTAGACCAAATGCAGGAATCGTTTGTGATTTATAAATAAAATGATATGTTTTGTCAAATTGAAAGTATCTCTAGAGGATCCATATTACTTATTTTTCAAAACACATTTTATCAAAAGTTAAATTTTAAAAGAGAGATAAGGTGGTGGAGGTTTGCAATTAACACAGAAATAAAAATTTTTCTATACTAATATTTATATTTTTCTGTGTTCCTAAATGGCGAATGGCGACGAATGTGTACAATGGTACACATAGATTCATTCGATCATATATATCTCGATTAGAAATCAAACACAATGATGTTAAATTAATTTTTTTAAATTTCATTAGAAATCAAATATTTTTCTGTCAATATTTTTTTTTAAAAAAAATATCCTAAATTTTAAAATCTAAAGCTTAAATCTCAAATTTTCAAAAAAAGAAAACATATATATTAGAAAAAATTAATTTGCAGAAACAATAAGACAGAAAAACAAAACTAGTCCGGATTACCTTTTCTCCCGAAGTGGCGACTTTGGTTCTTCTGTTGATTGACGCTGAAGAATTTCAAAACTCTCAGTCTCATACTTCAACTCTTTCTCTACGGTTTTGCTTTCTTGGCTATGAGAGAAACAAAAATAAACAATTTCGCTTTACTTGACCTATCATTGCTTATTGTAAAAAAAAAAAAATGCTAGAAAGACAGCCATATAAATTTATTTTATTTAACTTAATATTTATAATTATATATTATTATTTTAATAATAATTAATAAATATAAAATTAGAAAAAATTGAACTATTTTAAGCTGATTTTTTATTATCCCTTGAACATTTTTTCATAACTTCAATTTTTATGTGTATGGGTAATAATAATAATTGTGTATTAAAACTTAAAAGTGACCAAACATTAAGATAATTCAAGGGAATTGCAAAATGAAATAAACAAGTAAAATTCAAAATATGCTGCTAACGCCAGGCACCAATTAATGGAGTTACTTCAAAATAGAAAGAAATCCTTCAGAGAGAGAGAGTGAGAGAGACAGATTACCGCGGTCTGGTGATCTTATCATAATCTGATTTACTCAATTCACTTAGCTTTCCATAATTTTTTTCATAAGAAGCGACAAGCTCAAACCTTTCAAAAAAAGAAAGAAGGAAAAAAAGAGAACGATCAATTAATTTATTAAGTCTTATAAAACATTAAAAAAACGAAAACATATAACTCAAGTCTGATTAATGACGAAAAGGAGGTTGTTAATGCGGTCAATATGTTGTGGGTTTATAATAGAAAAAGTTGTACAAACTAGCACTAATTATAAAAAAAATATAGATAAAGAAAAACTCACTCATAAACTGTAGGTTGTTTGATGTGTTCCTTTAGCTGCTCTTTCCTTTTCTTCTTGGGTTTTTCATCTTGTGCATGACCAACCTCAAAGGAGGGCAGATTTATATCAGCAGTTTCACTTTGTTTGCTTGATATATGTGACAGAAAAAGATCAATAACCAAATCAGAAACCTTATCCTCGAACACCACAAACTTAAGTACATGGAAAACATAGGAACTCACTCATCATCAGGACTGTCCTCGATTTGTTCATGTCCTGCAAGAATATCCAGGCTCATCTTGTCAATTTTTGGTGAACTCTTGGTTTCCTTTTCCTTCTTTTGCTTTTTTGATTTTTTAACATCCCCAACATCTTTCTTTTCATCTGACAGAGCTGCTTCCCTGTTTCATAGAAACAAAAATCATGCATAGATTCAAAAATTTACAAAAACTTAAAGCAGAGAAAGCAAGCATGCACAAAAACTATAATTTAGAATTAGTGATGTCACCTATGCATTTGGCTATCTTGAAGAATATTGTCGGCTTGCAAAGCTGTTTGAATAATACTATCGCCGTCATCTTCGTCATTCTTGTTCTTTGCATCAAATGCTTTGCTATCACCAGTTTTGTGGATTTCTTCGTCTGAGTTCTTTTGACAAGCTTTATTCTTGTAAAGAGATGAGATCAGCATGCTATCTTCAGAGAGGGACAGCATCATCTTATCCACAGTTTCATTTTGCTTCCTTGATATTCAAGACAGAAAAAGAGCAACAACAAAATCAGAAACCATTGCAGGTAACATGACAAAGTAAAGTACATGGAAGGCATGAGAACTCACTCATCATCAGCACCGTCCTTGTTTTGTTCTTGTCCTGCAAGAATATGCTCGGTCATGTTGTCAAGTTTTGGCTTATCCTCCTCACTCTTATCTAGTTTTGTAGAATGCCCATTAGGCAAACTCTTGGTTTCATTTTGCTTTTCCACAAAACCCCCATCACCACCATCATCATCATCTGACTCTTCTGAATTATACTTAATCCTATACCGTCCATGTTTATTTTTCTTACCAATTGATTTGTAATCATCAGAATCTTCCTCTGCAGTCACAACAGGAAAAGCAATACAGATATCAAACCAATTGAGCTTTAAAAATGTACCTACCCATCAATCGTAGAATCTTTGGCATGCGCAACAATACAAGTGGTGTCACATGTGGTTACAAATTTTATCATTAGTTAATATCAAGAGACACCGGAAGAGTGGTAACAATAACGAAAGACAAAAAGTAATTTCTTTTTAAAGATGCATCTGAACATGCTTCAAATTCTATTAAAAGTACTCTACAATTGCAAAAATTAATATCATGTAAATGGTCATAGGAACAAACACAAGCAAAAGATTATTAGTCATTTGAGTGAGGGATGAACATTGAACATGCCTTCAATGGAACCAGGAGAGGGTGAGAAAACCTTCGGAATAGGATCATCATCAATAAAACTATCATCGAAATCATATTCATCGCTGCTATCCGACCTCTCATTATCTGTATCAGCAATATCTTCCCCATATGATTCCCTGACCATATTAGCTAAGGAAACAAAAAAGGATTTTCGAGACAAAAGGAAAAAGTAATTTAATTTTGTTTCACGTAATGCAAAAAACAAGTATTAATTGCAAAAAACAAAGGACGTCCGAATATTGCCATGAAATGGCAAGCATTTAAAATGAATTATATATAATCAAAACCTGGAGTAGCTAAAAGAAAACTTCCAAAAGAAATTTACTGCACTATTAAGCTTCATCGGTTTGCCCTGCTGGTTACTGCTTATATGATCGGAACAAAGAGAAAGGGAAAGATTAATCAATGAAATAGAAACATGCCACCAAAAAAAAACTGGAGTAGCAAGGCTAACAAAAAACGTAGTTTAGTTAATGTTTGAAGAAGGTGATGATCAAAGGCCCAATGCAAATCACCACTAATGATCATAATCAATTTGGTTGCAATTTTCTGTTTGAAGAACTTGGCTAATCCATAAGGGCAAGGGTAGTGAAATAGGTCACTGCTAAATGGTACCGTTGATTCAAACCCTCTCACATGTTAAGACTTAGCTTATTTTCTTATTTGCGCTTTTCCCTTCTACTTGGAGTTACCATTCACGTCAATGCTAATTCAAAAGAAACTAGGGTACCAAGTCCAGAAGAAAAAAAAAAAAAAGAAACTAGGGTAGAGCATCGGAGCATGACATAAGTAAGATTCAAGTGTAAAACTCATTAATCAAAATTAAATTAAATCCAAAAAAAGAAAAAGGGAGTGAAGGATACGAAGAGTATGCATCGAACATGGCTCTACGAAAAGAGGTTTTGGCAATATAGTAACCGGAGAGATGAATGCTGCGATCACCAATGACGGTGAAAACAACGTCATCAACTTCCTCAAGCTCCAAATTCAACTGCAATGATTCAGCATTTCCAGGGCACAGAGAGCAGAGATACACAAGGCTCTGATTGCCTACGTTACACTGCAGTGTGCTTCTTGTGGTTGCCCTACCCAAACCCAATGTAGCCTGAAAAAGAAAAAGAAGAGAACCAAGTTGGTGGAATTGGAGCAACTTAAAATGGAAACGAAAATGAAAAACGGGTTTACCATTGAAATATGGAGGCGTCCTTTGGAATTATCATATTTATGGATAAAAGATCTTCCAGATTTGACCTCCACTCCTGCAAGCACCAAAAACAAAACTGAACAGTTAAAACAACAGCAGAAGAGAACAACATAATCAACCGTAAATTAACTTTACCCTACCCCAAAAAGCCATTTTCCGCGTTTCTGAAACACTAGGTGGGAGAAGGAGTATATATTGCACTAGCCTTGGCGGCATTTTTTTTTTCAATCACTCTCCCAACCATATTTATTTGAATCCGGGATTGATTTGGGTAAATCACTCATTCACTCAATCAACCCTTTCTTTGAGGAATTTCTTTAAGTGTATATACGTTTTTATTTCAATTTTATTTTAAGGTGTCACCTAAGTATACGTAGTATATCAAAAAATTTATGATATTTGTTAAAGTATAAATTTGATAATTTATTACCTTTTATAAAAATAAAAAATCATTTGAAGATATATTGACGGTGATTTGATACATATACCTATGTTATACAGTTTCGAGTAAGGGATACAAAAATTTTGAAAAAAATTGTATACATAGTTATATAGTTATATATATTAAAAATAAGTAAATTTTATAAATTTTAAGAGTTAACTAATAAAATATATTTTATGTGTAGTTTAATAAAATTTTATTCATTTAAATAGTCAATTTAACGTATTAAATTTCAAATTTAAATAGTTTTAAAATAAAAAAGTAAAAAAAAATACTCAAAATAACATAATTTTGAATTAATTTAAACAAAAATATATTTTTTGCGTACTCGTACCTAGTACGTACCCGGTATGGGTACTTTTCAAAAAGAGTAATGTTACAGAACCAATATTAGGGGACTAATAGGGAACTAATGAGTGTAATTAGAAAAATAATAAGTGGTAAAAAAGGAGAGAGAAAAAGAAGAGAAAAAGCCTAGTGGCCACTTATTGGCTAACAAATTATGGGCTCCCTAAACTTTCTCTTACAAAAAATGCCATACCTGTGTACAGATATATACTATAGCAAGGAGATATTATTATTGAGAAAATCTTAGTAGCCAATATTAAAGAGACAATAGGAAGCTAATAACAATTTTCCTTCTTTTCTCTTTCTTCTTTTACGACTCATTATTTCCCTAATTACACTCATTTGACTCCCTATTGATCCTCTTTTACATTCATTATTATTTAACGGTCTCTGTTAATAACCCACGAAGTATAATAAAAAGGAGTATAATTGGTATTTAATATAATACAATAAAATAATTAATTAATAATTATAGTATTGTTAATATATACTAAGGAGATTTGAAGTTATAACTTGAAAGTTGGCATTCTACTTCTTTTATGCAGGTAACTTAGCAATGCTACCTTTTTTTCATAACTATTAGTTAATGGAGCTATCCAAAAATTAGAATTATTAATGATTTATAAATTATAATGATTCAGAACATTGATGGTAAAGATATAAATAGAGTTAGCAAACTCATCTATGCAGTCATTTACTTTGCAACAATGGAGATTCAATCAAGAGCACATAAAAACATAACCAATACTGTTAGCACAGTGAACTTTCTTTTTACTTGTAGTTCTAAGATTCCAGCATAACATGATGTATCTAGTTTTCTATGAAAAATGCACATCACTTTTAAAACAATAAAAGTGATGTGTACTCATTCACATGGTATATTCATTCACATGGTATACTCATTTACAATAAATATTCTATGTGTACCTAATGTGTTTATGTGTACATGTAGCATTATTAAAATAAGGAAAAGATAAATGCAGCTTTTATTATGGTCTGTACATCGTTTTCATCCTACAATATTGTTGAGTTTATTACATATTGAACACAATACGAATGATCCCAATCAACTTCTTGATACCATCTACCATATGATCTTATATCACTTAATAGTTTAGATATTTTCATTAAATTCTATTTTTTTTTAATGGATGCAGGACTCCGACACCTTGCAGATTACAAAGTGAAAATGAGATTGCAAATAACATCAGGCTTGCTAAAACCATTCAACCTCGCCAAAACCATTCAACCTTGCTAAAATTCAAATCTTAGAAGGTTGAAAAATTTAAACCCTAAGCCTATGCCTCAAAATTCAAATATTGAAAATGAGATTGCAATAACATCAGGCTTGAAATATGGATAAAAGCTCTGCTCAGAAAGGTTTTATGTTTTGCACATTCTATTATCCATCTTACTGCAATGTTAATGAAGACACTTTCATTTTAATACTTCAGTCATTGCGGATATACCAATGAATGCTTTACAAACCAATTTCGTTCATCTAGAACTCACCTGCCTTTGTTTGCTTTTTTATCCATTAAAGTGAACTTCATTCTAGCATGACATCAGATTATGCACAGGGCTGTCAGGGCATAAGGTTTAGGTTCCACTGCTGCTACTGCAGAAAGCACAGTCTCTTGCACTACAACATGTATGAAGAAATCTTTAGTTGCCATATTATTAAAGACAAGTGTAAGAAGTATGGTAAAATCAGATGAAAACTTATGCAGCAATTATTACAATACATTATTTGTAAGCAGCATATGAAAACTGAGGAAGGAATGGAATTGCTTGGTTGTGACGAAAAATAAAATCATCATGTCTACAATAATACAGATATATCACTATCAGATATCTAATGTTTGGACACATTGATATCGAGAGAACACATAAAAAATAAGAGTAACGTGTTTAGGAGTAAGCTAAATCAATGAGTCTTTCGGTGATAAAAATAGATGTGAGCTATCCTTAAAGAACATTGAAAATGAGATTGCGATAACACCAGGCTTAACCAATATTAACACTTACGCCAGAAAATTCAACTGCAATATTATTATATAAAAAAAAAAAGAAGTTGCAAAATTAGTAGCTAAATATGTGCATATAGACCTACACCCAATAAAATTTCAGCTTTCATGTTACAGTTGCTGATAGTTCTAACATTACTTTTCATTTGGACAAAGACAAAACACAAAATAACATAACAGTAATATAGGGAAGAGAAATAAAAGATGGTTGGCACAAAAACTCTCCTTGCATATTTTGGTAAGTTGGTTACATGCTGTGATTGGTGTCGAGGGCATAAACTCAAAATTTATATGTGAAGAAGGCATATCAGGGTGTTTTTTTTTTTAAAAAAAAAAAAAAAAGAAGATCTATGCCATTATCTTGCATAAAGACATGTGCACCTATCCATAATAGACAACCTAATAAGAAACTAACCTGAATCTCAGGATGGAATCTGCAGTTGCTAGAGAATACCAATCTAAAATAGGAAAAGGGTCATGAATCGGTTACTTACACTAATAGGATCAATATCTCTGCCTTGAGCTTTCAGTTGTTGATAGAAGCTAAAGTCTTATCCCTTCTGCGAGCTTCTCTCATCCATTGCCAACCATGCTGAGAGCACAAGAAAAGAACACTCATCGTTTAACTGGATTAAAAAGCAACAGAACTAAAATCAGAAATCCTGTCGAAACAGAATATACAAAACTTAAATTGCAGCCACAAAAAAATTACCATTGAAGTTAGTTTCTAAACTATAACTAGCATGCTCAAATTACTTACACTTATAATATCAAAATGAAATTTTCCATTTGAAATGGGCAGTTGAAAAGTATAGGCCTAATGCAGTTTTTAAAACATCCAGACTTTTCTTGCAACTATGCACATTTTGGTTGCTTTTTAAATCATCTGCACAGATCAAATAATAACGATTATCATTCTATAACATGTCAGATAAAGGAGTGTGATCCTTTTAAGTCAAAAACGACAAGATCGATGCAAGGCTGTCATATCCACAAGGGCCTTGAAGGAATCAGCGGGGCCCTCATACTTCCACCTACCGAGAAGAACACAACATCAATTCAAATTATGAATGATATAAACTTTTAAGATTTATTTTCAGAATCACGTAACATGAAACTCCCTGATTTTACATTAACCATCAATCAGAATGGTGTTGAGTAATTACAGGAAATGAAAATGGTATCAATATAAAATGATGATCTTCCAATTTACCTCAGTGATTGATTAAATTCTTCAGGATTTTCTGCTAGATGTCTCATGGTTTTGGCAACAGACTCAACATCTTCTATCTCTTTAATATGTAAAATTGATCCGAGAACAGCGAAATCATGAATATTTGGAGCACCAACAACCGCAGCGATAATTCCTGACGCAAAAGAAATCAATTTCCAGGGGCAGAACCATCATTGGATTATGCAAAACATATTAAGAAACCAAGCCTAAATGTGAAAATGTTCAATAATGGAAATGCACATCTCTCTTCTGCATGTAATCTCCATGTTGGAGAATCCAAATACAAACTAATCCTTGGATTTAGCTCTGTTTGTAATGAATATAAAATAGTTTTATACTTCATTATCTTATTCTGTTACCAGCATCTATCAACTACTTAAAGCTTAGTTAAACACTTGAAAGCTGTTTAAATAAATAGTATTCAAATATCCAAGCACATGTTTGGCAACAAACTCAAGACAGTAGATTGGATCCAACCAAGAGATGACTAATAAAGACGTCCAGTAGTTATAACATAAAGGTTGGTAATTTATGTTCTAAACCCATACAGTGAAGCTCGCATAATTTGAATAAATACAAGTATAGGCATATGAATAAACCCCAATGGCTTAAGCGGTGAAAAGCAGAGAAACAATGAAAAATTACATTTTTGGAGGATTAAGCACTGACTCAGCAGCAGATGCAGAATTCACAGTCCCCTCTGACGAGTGGAATTGTGCACGGTGGAGGAGGGATGTTCATGTTGGTACTTCATTTGGATGTAGGTCATTAATGAAACTTTTCTTCTTTTTTAAATGTTCACAAAATATTGAATTTAGTAGCAGTAATTTTGTAGACATACGAAAATGCATGTGTCTTAGTGCCCTTCTCCACAATTTTTTTTTTTTGGACAAACTTCTCCACAAATTTTGAATTTGTTTAAATCCAACTTAAAAGTATGGGCCAAGAATTTAGCCCAAAAAAACAAAATACAAGAGGATTTTGTCTGAAGAGTTTCGTTCTAAAAAAAAAAAATGAAATTTAGGTTTTGTCTATGGTGGTGAAAGTATCTAATAGTTCTTTAAGGATTATAGAAAAAGATTCTAAATGTGTAGCTGTGGTTATTTTTAATATATGCACATATTTCTTTTATTTTAGAAATAACACTTAAAATCTTAATGGACCACTAGATACTTTCACCACCTAAAAATTCTCCTACAAATCTATTATTCTTTCTGACCCTTTTTTATTTCACACTTTTAAATTTAAGTTATAATAATTGGATGAATTGATTAAATACATCTATCAAAATAAAAATAAAAAATAATAGTGAGCAAAAATGGCAACATTAATCTTCTAGGTTGGATTCTTCTTAACAACAATTTTAACATCACATGCAACTTAAACATTTAAAGAATATTATATTAATTAAAACAATACCACTACACATCCAAACAATTACCTAACCAAGTCCAACCAAGTTTTTTTCCCCACTCTCATCCTCACACACGTGTTCACCACTCTCCCCCAAAATTCAAACGCGCATTCACTCTCCCCTAATCTTCTTCTTCTTCTCCTTCTTCTTCTTCTTATCCTCCTTCTTCTTGCTTTGCCTTCGCCATCGTCGCTGCAGCCGCCATCATTGTCGTCGTCGTTGTTGCTGCCGCCATCATTGTCATCGTCGTCATTGTCGTCTTCTTCTCCTTCCTCTTCTTCGTCTTCTTCTTCTTCCTCTTCTTCGTCCTCTTCTTCTTTCTCTTCTTCGTCCTCTACTTCCATTATTTACGTTGTTGGTGTTGTTGGTGTTGTTGTTGTTATTGTTGATGAAAAATTGAATTGAATATTCTAAGAAAACAGAAACGGAATTTGCATGAAAAAACAGAAATGGATTTTATATCAAAAACAGAAACGAAATTTACATGAAAACAGAAACGAAATTTGTATGAAAACAGAAACGAAATTTGTATGAAAATAGAAACGGATTTGGTGATGAACCCACGCCTGGGCGTGGTCTTGTTTACGCCTAGGCGTGACTTTGGATCATGAAAACAGAAACGGAATTTACATGAAAATAGAAACAAAATTTATATGAAAACAGAAACGGATTTGGTGATGAACCCACGGCTGGGCGTGGTCTTGTTTACGTCTGATGCGTGTGCATCTTGGGTTGTTTTTAGTTCCAATTTCTCTCTATTATCATGATATTCTTTGTGGATTATTGTTATTAATCGATCAAATCAAACAAACTTGATGTTCTTTGAGTTGTTTTTGTGTTTTTAGATGATTCACTAAGAGTTTTTAGGTAATTGAAGACCATTTGAGAGAGATTGAAGAAGAGGGAACAAAACAGAGAAGAAAAGAGAAAATTGGCTAAGTATTGAAGCCCGTGTATAACGTGGAGAGCCCACATCATACGTGGGAATTGAATCACAAATGGCAAGATTGGACAAAAGCACCACGTAGTACGCCACACCACCATGTCATACATGGGAATTAAAAGCCAACTTCCACCAATTGACAGAGAGCTCACGTTATACGTGGGCATTCTCACGTTATACGTGAGCTATTGGAATCAAATGGCACAAATTGACAGAGATCCCACGTTATGCGTGGGGATGGTGGCGTCGTACATGGGTATTTAGGCGTTAGAAGCATAACTTGGCAGTGACCCCACGTTATACGTGGGAGTCACACGTTATACGTGGGGAGCAAAGGCATGCAACGTCCAGTTTTGATGAAAGCCAATCCAATCCAAGTTGTTAGACCTCAATTCCATTCATTAATCAACGGCATAATTGGAAGATTGAAGATAAAATTGATTGAAGATCAAGAGAAGAAGATAAAGCTTTGTAACTATAGAAGATAAGATTAAGATAAGATTAGGATTAGATTAGGATTAGATTTGAATTTAGATTGGGATTAAATTAGGATTAGATTAAAATAAGATTAGATTTTGATTTGAATTTAGATTGAGATATATATAAAGAGTGATTTAACCATTAGGGTGACACACTTCAGCACAGATTAATTTTTCTTAGATCTAGTTTCATTATGCAAGGCTAAACTACTCCATTGTTAAGGGTGAGGAGCTCTGTTCACCCATCATGAGGTAGTCTTTTGTACATTCAATTATCAATTCAATGAGGTATTTTCAGTTATCTTCTATGCATGATTTAATTTTCCGTTCTTCATCCCAATAGTTTAGAATCACTGAGAGGTGTTCTATACTTGTCTAGGGCTAGATTAATAAGATTGAGAGATCTATTACTTTATGCTAGCTGAAAATTGAATCACATAATGATTAGGTCTAACTAGAGATAGTCAAGCTAATTGTTATGCAACCAAAATTCTGTGGGTTAAAATTGGATTAGAGCTAGTTTGGATAGAGTGACATTTAATCTAATCTAGGATCACTTTTGAGACTCATAAGGATTAGAATCTGATTTAGGGCTTCATTTAATTATTTGATTAATTGACTAAGAGATTAGCTTTTGATTAGGTAATTGGAAATTGAATTACTAAGAGATTAGGATTTAGTTACTCTAGATTCGTTGTGCCTGATTTCTGAAACCTTAGAATTGTAATTGAATGTATACATTGGCCCTCAAGGGAAAAACATCTCCAAAGCTCTTAACATCCCATTCCATTGATTTTTCCTCAAGTAATATTTCTGCACACTGTTCTGATTTTACTCTTCTCATTCGAATTCATCATCACAACTTCTCCAAAGTTTTATTCGAATCTGCTTAGTATAATTAAAGGATAGTATTGCTTGGTCTTTTATTCCTCGTGGGAACGATACCCACTTCACCGTGGTATTACTTGTACGATTCGGTGCACTTGCCGAGACCAAAGCGTATCAACGTCTAGGCGTGACTTTGGATCACGAAAACAGAAACGAAATTTACATGAAAACAGAAACGGAATTTATATGAAAACAGAAACGGATTTGGTGATGAACCCACACCTGGGCGTGGTCTTATTTACGTCTAGGCGTGACTTTGGATCACGAAAACAGAAACGAAATTTACATGAAAATAGAAACGGAATTTATACGAAAACATAAACGTTTTGAATGAAAGTAGAAATGCAAATGTACTCAAATGTACTCCATCTTCTTCTTCTTCTCTACTGACAATGATATTACCATCCTCCTCCTCTTCCTCCTCCTCCTCCTCTTCTCCTCCTTCTCCTTCTGCCTCCTCCTTCTCTGTTGTTGCTCCTCCTTCCCCTTCTGCCGCTGCTGCTCCTCCTCCTCCGCCGTCGTTGTCGCTGTCATCGTGGTCGTCATCATCGTTGTTATCATTATCGTTCTCCACCGCTTCTTCATGTGTTGAAGAGAAGAAGAAAAAAAAAATGCAGTAACACAAGGGGAAAAGCGCGCGTGTGGGAGAGGAGCTTTGTTGGACTTGGTTGGAAAAATCAATTGGTTGTGTATAATTATTCTAATTAAAATTATATAGATTTATCACCCGCGTATATCGTTTTTCTATCTACTCAGGAAAAATATTAAACCTTTTTAGGAGTTTTAGATTAACCAAAAATCATAAATCCTATGAAAGGTAGGTGATGATTTATTGATAAAAATAAAATATAGGAATCTTCGTATAGTCAATGTTTATTACGGTGATTAAATTAATCATATTTACGTGTGTTTAAATTGGTGTTTATTAAACGAAAGTTTAAATGAACTTAATTTTGTAGAATTTATTTTAGGTAAAAGTGAGTTTGCACAAAAATAATTTATATATGGTAACTCTATACCAAAGTTGATTTTTGATAAAATGAATTTATTTGAATAATATTAATGAAATCACTTTTAGATAGATAATTACTAAAAGGTATATGAGATTAAATTATAAATAATGTAATTTTTTAAGCATGTTTAATTTTTTTATTTTCTAGTATAAATGATGTAAAAATAATAAAAAAGAGAACATGTATAAAGAGAAATAATAAAACTCCATAGTAAAACCATAGGAAAAGTTTAAGGAGCATAGGGTGCAAGGATTCCATGGGAACCAAAAGGAACTCTAGCCTCCTTCTCTCTCTGTCCACTGCTACAACCATCCACATGGTCGCCACCTCTTGTTCTTCTTCCACCTATGCAATCGTCGCCGCCATCTCTTCTTCTTCGTCCACTGGTTCGAGCCCGTGCAGCTGCGGTCGTCTTCTCTTCCTCTTCTTCTTTTGCTTCTTCTTCTTCGTGCGTCCACGGGAAGAGCCAGATCTCGGCCGCCATCGCCGCTTCGTTGACTTCATCTTCTCACCGCCGCTGTCGCTTCTTCTTTTTCTTCATCTGGCGGCAATGGTCGTGTGTCTCTGTCTGACGGCGGTAGTGACTAGTGAGTCTTCTTCTTCTTTGTACAATGGTGTTGCTTGTTAAGTGGTGGTGAGGTTATGGTTGTGATGGTACTAGTTAAGTAGTGATGTGGTTGTGATTGTGGTTGTGATGGTGAGGTGCGGTTGTGGTAGTGGTTGTGGTGAGGTGGCGATTGTTGTTGTGGTGGTGATGATGGTGTTGGTGGTTCTGTTGTTGGTAATGGTGGTGGTAGTGGGTAACTTACAAATGATAAGTTGTGTTTTATTTGAATGATAATTTTGTTTAGTTTCGGATGATAATTTTGTTAGGTTTTTAATAATAATTTTGTACAGTTTTGGATGATAACTGTTTTTAGTTTCGGATGATAACTATTTGTAGTTTTGGATAATAACTTATAATTAGATTTATTTATTAGCTCCCTAATTGCTCCTTAATGTTCGTTCCATACCATTACTCAAAACAATAATATGTTTAAATCGTAGAATTGATAAAAAAAAATTATTAATAAAATTCTATAAATAAAATAATAACATGGTTGAACATTAGAGAAAAAATTATTAAAAAGAGTAATAAAATGTCAACGTAAAAATAATGAAAGACATAATTGGTAGATAGAAAATAAATTTATTTAATTAATACTCAAACATGAAAATTGAACCCAAAAACTAAAATTTTTAGCTTTAAGAAAACACAAATTAGAGTACAGTATCACATTTATGTTCACCAAAGAAAGAAGGCATTGTCTAAGGTGGACCTGATTTATGATGGATCAGATGAAATATTCTCAAATGAGTGGTTAAAAGTGGTTGTGATTTTACAATGAATAATAAAAATAAAATATGAAAAAAAATAATCACTCATTTGAGAATGTTCCACCTGGTCAACCATAAACCTGGTCCATTATGTACTTCTCCAAGAAAGAAACAACCAAACAAAGAAGTACAACTTTCAAGAAGATTGAATGCACATTTATTCCAAAGGCCCAACCAAACACCCCTAAAATTTTTAGAGATTAATACTAAGGGTGTTTATAGAATTTTATAATAAAAAAACATCTAATTAATTATGTACGTAAAATATAGGAAAATCAAAAATTATTTTTAATAATAAAATGCCACGTATCTAAATAAATATACATTACATTTAGTTAATTAACACATTTTATAATTATTAGTGCATCACTGCCACCATGCCTGTTTAGCCACTTTTTCAAATTTTTTGAAAATTGATTTTAACATTTTCAGGAAAATATTATTCACCCTTTTAATTTGTTAATTGAATAATATTTATTACTACAATATTTCCATTACATTATGTTTACCATTTTCCTGATTGAGAGTAATAAATTACGAAAAAGTACTTTTCAGATTATGATATATAATGTACTAACACAAAATAAATATATCACTATCTTATTAAAAAATGGAGGATTTTATGATGAAGAGGTTTTGTGGTGAATAGAAGGAAGAGATGTGTGTAAAGTTATTCTAAAAAATAAAAATAACACATTTTTTTAGATAAGTATTTTTAAATTTATGAGTAAATCTTCATCTCTTTATTATTCTAGCTCTCATCATAGTAGGTAGGGATGGAACTCAAGCTCTAGCTCGACTCACGAAAATTGAGCTTGGTTCACGGCTCATCTCATTAACAATCGAGCTTATTTGTTAAGCTCAAGCTTAGCCCGTCGAAAGCTCATAAGCTCGAGCTAGCTCACGAGCTGGTTCATGAATATAATATGTAATTTTCTGTCAATAAATTATAAAAACTTAACACATATATAAATAATGGTGTTAATTAACCAACACAAAGTTAGCCAACATTAACTAACAATATAAAAAATTCAATTCATTTGCAATTATTATTTTACCTTCATTTACAGCTTTGATAATATTGACTAACTAATTATTAGTTATAAATACTTACTTTATATATACAACATCACATTTTTATAATAATTAATAAGTGATTAGTACAATAGTACTTTATATTTTGAATATTATGTGTATTAATGATCTAATAAATAAATAAATATTTATATACATTTTTGAGCCGACTCACGAACTAATAAGCTGAGTTTACCCAAGCTCAAGCTCGGCTCATTTAATTTTCGAGCTCAAACTTAGGCTCAAATTCGACTCACGAGCTCAACTTATCGAGCCGTTAATGAGTCGAGATCGAGCTGGCTCATGAGCTGGCTTGACTCACTTCCAGCCCTAATAGTAGGCACCTTAAAAAATGGCATACTTAACTTAAAAATCAATAGAAATAATATATTTTTTAGGAAAAATTACTAAATCTATCCATGAAAAATAAAGACGTTGACAAATTTACCCACGAAAAAAAGAAATAGACTTTATAACCATGAAAGATATAATTTGACTGACAAAACTAACCGAATCCTAAAAGTTTATTTAAAATTCCAACATTACCCTTCTAACCTAGTCTACTCCTCCTCCCCCAATCTGGCAATCTCAATCCACCGCCACCGGTCCAACATCCTCTCTCTCCATCCGCAATCTTTGCCATCTCCATTCTCAGTTCTTTTTTCATCGATGGCAACTCACACGATATTTGAAGGATCTGAGTAGCTTTTGATGTGAAAATTCCCATGTTATTGTATGCGATGTTCTATTGTTCTGGGTAATCATAAAAGTTGAGTTTGAGTTCGCACTCCATAGCTTGCATATACAGATTTAGAATCAAGGTTGTGGAAATGAAATATATTTTTCTCAGATTCGTTTCCAAGTTTATTGCTATTCATATAATTTTTATTTTAATGTAGGCCTTATTTATGAATTAGAAAGAGAAGAAGGTGAATGTGATGCAAAACTTTCCATTAATTTAGGGATATCAGGGATTCGTACTTTTGTGCTTTTTCTGCATCTGATAATTCTGATTTGGAAGTGTTGTTCTATTATGTTATCATGCTTCAGATATTAGTTTTTTTTTCTTTTTTTCTTCTCTCTCCCACTCAAGTTATATAGATCATTTGAGTATATTGATTAACAATTGGATAATAGAGTTTTGATCTGCTTTCTATTAACCACATAATTTTTTAAGCATTTGATCTGAAAACTGGTATGAATTTGATATAGTATTGCATTTTAGCTTAAACTTTTCACATCAGAAGCAAATAGGATGCAACTGATATAGCACTAGTTGCCCAAGGAAAGGAGAGTTTGTTTTATGGTGACGATGATGATAGCCTTACGAGGGAATGGAGAGAGAGGATGGTGGACTGCGGCGGTGGAAGAAAAGGTTAGGTTAGAGGAATAATGTTGGAATTTTAAATAATTTTTTAGAAATTTGTTAGTTTTGTCAACTAAATCCTATCTTTTATGGGTATAAATCTTATTTCTTTTTTTCGTGGGTAGATTTGTTAGCGTTTTTATCTTTTATGGGTAGATTTGGTAATTTTTCCTATTTTTTATTACAATCATGCTACATGTACATCTCTTTTTTCTAACCAAGTCAAACCAAGTGAATTTTCCCCACTCTCACCCCACGCGCACGAACAGAATATTACGACTAGAACGAGCAGAAAATTTAAAAGCAAACAAACATGTTTTAAAACATGTTCATGTCAACTATAAACATATAAATATGTTTTAAAGCAGAATATTACTACTAGTGCGATGTGAACTGTGCGCGCATGAACAGTAAACGCATGAACAGTAACAATTTGGTTGGACTTGGTTGAAAAAAAAAAGAGAATTCTTAGGTGGTGAAAGTATCTAGTGGTCCACTAAGATTTCAAGTGTTATTTCTAAAATAAAAGAAACATGTGTATATATTAGAAATAACCACAGCCACACATTTAGAATCTTTTTCTATAATCCTTAAAGGACTACTAGATATTTTCACCACTATAGACAAAACTTTGAAAAAAATTGGCGTACATCTAAGATTATTCTTTTTATTAAAAAGTGTAAACATGTGGTATTGAATACATTTAAAAAAAAGACTTGTATTCAAATATTATCGTTATATATTTTTTTAAGGGACACATCATAATATGAATTTGAATTTGATAAAGCTTTCATTTCTCTATAAATAGTGAAAAGAAGAAAAATTAAATATAGTTATTCTTTTATTTTTAAATATGAAATAAATAACAAAAAAAAATAAGAAAAATCTCCTTAATATACTAAAAACGAATTTTCCTCCCAGCTAATAAAACACACGTGTCATCGTTTTATCAACTTATTTTCCCACCTAATTCCTAAATGCATTTATCTCTTATTTTTAAACCATTCATTAACTTATCATTTTTATTTATCTTAACTTATTATTCCTTTGTTTCTATTTGTAAATTTAAGATAATAAATAAATAGAGTGCATTTATATTTATTCGTACATTATTTCTTATTTCTATTTTTAATATATATCAATCCTAAATTATTTATTTAAATCTAATAAATTTAATCTCGGACAATTATATTCTTCACATCCTTTCTCAATTTAACAATAAATAAATAAATAAAAATGAATAATAATTATAATAACAAAAGATATTACCAATTATATTTTTCACATTCTTTTATTTCTACCCAACCCTCTTTAAATTAGGGGGTAAATTATTCTTTATGATGTGTTTGTTTATTATTGGTTCATTTAAGTTAGTCAAGTCTAGTTAATTTTAAACCTTTTTCTTAATTTAATTATATCAACCCAACCCATTAATTATGATTATTTTCCTTTTGTAATTTTTATAAGCCACATCCTGCAATCTATTAAAATATAAAAGGTATAAGGTGCATGCTCATTGCTCGTCATTTGGAGGCTCTATTATATCGACAAGTGGCATGTGCCTGAATGCGCGACAAGTGTCTTTCAATTAGTGGTTGATCAATGACTCGCAAAAATTAAGGAGAATTGATTACAAGCAAATTATGTATATTTAAGGGGATAAATCGAAATTTTAAATTGATATTATGTTACAAAATATTAGGGAGTACCAAAATTGTGATTTGCTGATATTTTAAATTTTAATTATCGTCGGTTATTAAGAATTAAAATTTATAATTATGTTCATTTATGAATTTTTTATTTTTAAACATTAAAAAATATTTATAAATTATTTCATCTAAATTAAATTCAAATTGTATAATGCTCTATCTCTCTTATTTTAGGGATTTGAAGACCAAAAGAGAGAGAAACACTCCGGCCGCTAATAGAGAAAGAGAACTAGAGATAGTGTGTGGGGTGGGGGCTCTGTGAGAGAGAGAGAATGAGAGCCCATAGAGCCGCCGATGGAGAAGAAGGTGGTGACGATAGGACGACGCTATTACTGTCGTCAGACGAGAGAGAAACAAAACAAGAATCATAGAAATGGTGGAGAGAGACGCGAAGCAGAGAAGTGGGGAAGGAGACGTGAAGCAGAGAACTAGGATAGGAGGGAGATCCTCCTCTGCTACACACCACTACGGGTTGTGCAATGGACCACTATAACCAAAACAGAGATTACAAGGTTAGTTCTTATTACTCTATTTTTTTCTTCAAAATTTATTACTTTTATTTAAAAGCAATTCATTCTTGATATTTCTTTTGTCCAGGAAGACAAGTATATGATTTCAAGTATGGCCGCCTCTAGAATAATCTGTTTTGACAACAGTTCTATATATATATATAATTATTAAATAATTAACCTTTCACTTGATGTTTATGTTAGAGAGCTGTGAGATCTGTGGTATCCAAAATGCTGAAGAATTCCTAAAGATAGACAAGAAGTTAAAGGATGATGAAGAAGCACACAAAAAAAAGCTATTCATAACGATAGATATCCTTTTAGTCTATTCAATTTTAAATTCGTGAACCAAATGTAAGCAACAACTATTTTTTATTAGTTGTCATTGCATGTTAAATAAACTTAATTAATACTTTTGATGTTTTCTGATTTTGTTCATATGTGATGAGCTCTATTATGGTTTTTATTTCATTGTCTAATTCTTATTTTTATTTGGGTGGTAGAAAGAATAAAAAGATCATAGTAATGATGCAGTTGCTGCTTATTCATACCATCATTCCAAGGTACACATTGTTACCTTTGTTTGAAGGTTTACTTTTTTCATTCATATGCAACCATTGTGTGGATTTTGTGGTTAGAAAGAGAGAAGCAATTGAAGAAAGAAAAATTCCTTCAACATTAAATTCATGTTACTCAAGTTCAAAGATTTCTCTTGCTATGCAATAGCAACTTTTAATTTCATGTAATATAATGTGAAAATAATTGTATTCTATGTCGGTTTGAGCATTTTACATTATATTTTGCTTTTTCTCTATTTTGTTTCTCTTATGTTTTAGTTTTTTAGTCTATTTGCTTTTATAGGAAAGGGGAATATCTGAAGTTGAGTTTTGAAATTATTAAGATCATATGGAAACAATGAAGATTTTGAATCATCAATAACTTTGTTGATAGCTTACATTTGAGTTGTATGGATAAAAATAGAAATTTATTGCTCGGTTTTCTACATAATTAACCTCGATAACAATCATTACTCTATCTGAATAGGTTGTGCTTTTGAGGAGCAACATAGGCATTTGAACGTTTGAAGGGATTCTTTCAAAAGTGTGAAAATATAGACTTCAAAAAAGATGGAAGAAGGGCCATTGATAATGCCTTTCATTATCCTTTGTATTTTTTGAAACTCGGATATGTATGGTTATGTAACTAGATTTTTATATTGTAATTCGGTTGTGTTGTAAGTTTGATTGTTTATGCTCTTTAATATATGAAGTTTTATGTTGATAATAGATGTATAATATCATTGAATAATAGAATACCTTATTATTAAATAGTCTCTGTTAGACAAAAGTGCTGCAAATTATTACATGGACTAATGAGGATAGACGCAAGAATTATTTTTTGTAAAGTGTGAACGGTTATTTCTTATTTAGTGGTGATCTTAGTATCATATTTGTTAATTGAATTGATTAATTTTTGTCGTAGTTAAATTTTTAAATGATTACATAAGAAATTTTTGTAAAAGAATCTTCCAAGTAAAGAAAGGGACTTATTTTTGTATATTTTTTTGTTTAAAAAATTTGTTGGCTTCTGTTTGTGAGCATGACTAAATCGTTTTAGATAAACATCTTTTTAAATACGATAACTATATTATTTTATATTTATTTTAAAAACAGTTTAATTGAATCGATCCAACTTTTAAAAGAGGAAAATAAGTTTTTTAAATAATAATACTACATTTTAAATTATTTTATATTATATTTATATAAACTAATCAAATAATGTTACGGAACTAATGTTAGGGAGTTAATAGGAAGCCAATGAGTGTAATTAGAAAAATAGTGGGTGGTAAAAGAAGAAAGAAAAAAGAAAAAAAATGATATTGACTTCCTATTGTCTTCTAAATAATGGCTACCGAAATTTTCTCAAACTAATCCAATTACGGTTCAACTTTAGTCAAACTTTTAAACCATTAAATCAGCCACTCTATCGGTTATTGCAATCCTTATTATACACCCATCTAATTATTAAAATATCAAATGTATATAGGTGCAGGTTCATTAAACAACATTTAGAGGATTTTTTCTGCTGATAAATGACATTTCTGAATATGTTATAAGTGTCTATCGATAAGTGATTTTTAAAGCAATAATTAAGTAAATATTTTTTAGTGACCAATCTTACTTATATTAACTTTTACACCCTTTTGAAAAAGCATTTTAAAATAATTAAAACATTAAGCATTTAAAGAAGAATATATACAAAATCAAATTATAATTATCACCCGCGCTTTGCGCGGGAAATACCCTAGTTTGTTAAATGATCTTAAATACAAATTTATCCAAAAGAAAAATAAAAAGTTGGAATCATTCATCAAGCCTTATTCTTCTCGCTCAAAACCAATAGAGGATAAGTTAAGGAACTGAGCATCATAAGTTGCAAAAACATAAAATCTGTTGAGGTAGCACACGTTCTTCCAAGTCTCTGTTATTTAAGCATCTTCTCATGTCTCCATTTAGTATTATTGTCGGTGCTAGGCTTGGCTGCGCCTCATCTATATAAACTGTTCTTATGGAATTGCATAGAAATCGATTACGTTCCTCTGGAGCGCCTCGTCGTCCGCTTCCATTGAGGATCTACAATTGTGTGAATTTTCAAATTTGGAGACGTTAACACTGCAAGGTGCTTCACTATCTCCCCTCCCTCAAACAATTAATAATTGAAAAAGTGTCCAATACATGAAAATGGATTTGAGTGAGAAGAATAAGGGTTCATGAATTTGTGGATAAATTTGTGGTTTCAGATAATTTAACAAATTGTAGGAAGGGGCTCGTGAATTGTGCTAATTGCAAAAATGGTGTAATCATGGTTAATGAGTTGGGTTAATATAACTAAAGTAAGAAGGAGGATTAAAACTAATTAGACTTGGTCAATCCTAATTAACCAATAAAAAACAAACACATCATAGAGGGTAATTTACCCTCTAATTTAGAGGGGGTGGGTAGTCCTCACCATATACTATATATATAAATAACATAACTAACATATTATAGTAAAATCTTTTTTATGTAACTAGCAATTCTTTTTGGCTAATTTTTTTCTATGCGGGTGTAATGTTGGGGTTAAACGTTAATATGAGTGGTTAATGGTGTAATGGGTGGATATGGGATTGTTAGTCAAAAAAAATGTAATAGTGCAATCCGTCATGAATGACTTGAGTTTTTCTCATGTCCTTTAGTACAATACGTTAAAGACGAAGTGGTGTTTTTATTTCTTTTTCAAAATCATTGCACAGAATTCATTGGTCTAGAAAAAAATTTTAAAATGCGAAACAAGGAAGAGTTGCAGACAAATTCTGTGTTGAATAATTTTTTTTTATTAATATATAATATTTATAATAAATGGTAATGCAATGTACATACATCTAATGATGTATTTATCTCAAAAAAATAATTTTTATTTTCTTCGATGTGACTCAAAATTTTCTGTGCTAGATTTCATTATTTTTCTGTTCAAAATTTGTGTGCTATACTTTATTATTTATGTGCTTGACATATGAGCCTATTAGGTATAAAAATACATAAATGAATGCATGGATGCGGGCACGAGACACGACATGTGACACACCGACACATTATTATCAATTTTTTATATGATACGGGATACTACATGTATATAAAATATAATGTTATTTTAAATAATTTTCAATAATATCTAAATATTTTATTTATATTAAAATTTAAATTAATATTTTTAATGTCTTTTAATTATATAAAGTATTTAAGATTTTTTTTAATTTTAAGAAATATTAATACACACTTATTTTTAAACTCATTTTAAGGATATAAGTTAAAGAATAAAGTTGTATAGGCAGACACGTAATGATATTTTGGAGTGTCAAACGTGTCAAAAAGTATTTATTTTGTTGTTTTAAGGACATGGATAAACACAACAGACACGTGTGCTAGACAAATAAACGTTCATTTCAGTGTTTTTTTAACTATTTGACATCGAAATGATCTTTTAATTAGGAAATAAATAAATGACTTGATTGGCTAAAATAACTATACAAATATCATTATCATATTTTTAATGTATCTTTTATATTTTAATATATATTTTATACAAGCAAAATTAGTTAAAGTGGTAAATTATTTATATGAGTAATGTTAGATGTACCGTATTATTATTTAAATTGAGAAGTGATACGTATTATTATTATTATTATCGTTGTTAATGTTACATGTGCATTTATTTATCTACCAAAGTTATTTATTTTTTACTAAATAAAAGACTACTTCGAAATTAAATAACACAAAAAATGAGCTTTTTTTAATATCAAAATAGTCTTTTATTTAACGTATAAATAAATTATTTAATTAAATAAAATAAATATATTATTATTATTATTATTATTATTATTTTGAATTTTTTTCTCCGAAACTGATATAAACCACCAATTCGTCCCTGACGCCTTGCTTTTTGTGAATTTGTTTTTTATTTTGTCAGCAAAGTATCATATTGAGGAATCTTTTTGAGAATTTGGTGTGTGCATTACAGCAATATGATTCAGTAATGGTGATTGAACTCAATATGGCTTTCACAATACGTCACTGACGCATTGCACTTGAACCATTTTTTTTAAAAAAAAATAACAAAGAATGCGTGTGTGACGGATTGTTATTTTTTTTAAAAAATAAATAAATAAAATAGACGGGGCAGATGAAGGTCCTTGAGCATTGTGTGGCTCAAAGGATGTATCAATTCGTCATTAACGTATTCCATGTCACCTGAAAAAAAAGAAAAACAGAAAATGGACGACCCAGATAAATTCATCGAGCATCATGCAGCTTAGATGTACATGCAATTCGTCACCCACGGATTCCATTTGAAGAGAATAAAAAAATTAAAAACGAGAATGAAGTAATTTTAACACGGAACTCACTTGTTGCTAGCGTTCTTGTTCTTGGAGCTGCTCTATTTGTGTTTTAGGTAACATCTATTTGCCTTTTTTTATTTAATTTTTTTTAAATTAGAATGGAGATGGGAGTTAATGTTAAGGTGTATTATAATGGGCAGATTTTATCTTATACATCAGATGGTATAATATTTATGTGTAATAATCCATGTTTTTTTTATTGTTCCTCCTATGGTATTATTTGAAGAGCTTAAGAATATGATTTGCCAAAATGTGGAGCCTAATGTGATGAAATTGTGAAATAGTATTTTATATAGGCGTCTTGTGTTAGTATTTGGGGGATTTATACAGTTTCAGGCAATGTCTATTATGGATGATGTGTGTCTGCAATAAATGATTTCAATCAATTTACAAAGTATGACACATGTATCTGTGGTCGAGTTTTATGTAGAATTTGAACAAATACCTTATGTTGTTGGAGCAGTGGAAGAGGTCCATCCGGATTTGGCATTTGAAGGTTATTATAGCGATAGTGAAGGAGAATTTGAAGGCAACTATGAAATACATGATGCAAATGAAGAAGACGTATTGGAACATGATATGTAGTTAGATGTGGAGAATGTTGCAAATAATGTTGCTAATGAATTGCCTTTCCAAGAACCATCCTTCATATGTGTTTTGGACGAAGAGGCCTTGAAGGAACCAGAATTTGCTGAAGACATAAACCCAGGTAAATATTAGATGACATTTATTATTGTTATTATCATGACTATGATGAACATTGTTACTATTATTGTTATTAAATTTGATATATGACAGAAGGTATATTGTTGTGATTACTATTAGTGTTATTTAGTTATTGTTCTTTTAGGTAGCTAACAATTTTTTTTTCCTTGCCACTTATTGAACCAACTACTACTACCTAACTATTAAAGAAAACCTAAACTAATATCAACAATAATAATACTAATTTTGCTATTCAGTCAACTAACTAACCAGTTCACACAACACTGAACTAACATCAATAATAATAATAATAATACTAATTAGAATTATTATTGTTTTAAACTATTCATAAAAACTTACATATTCAGGTTTCTTATGCTTTTTAATATTGTGTTCCTTGAGTTTCACCATATTTTTCTTCAATCTTCAATGTCTTTTGAAGCTTTTGCATGTAACCATTAAGAAACCCCAGTTGCTTCAAAGTGACGAGTTCAGGAAGGAAAGGCAATGAGTGTCTAAAGAAGTGATGAAAGTGACTGGTTTTTCACTTGTATCCCCAGCCATTAAATGAAGCTGGATTAAATCTCAGCCTTTGGATCTTCATTGATCCATGCTTCACTTTTTTTTTTCTCCTGGTCAAAGGGAATCCATCATTAGATTGTGGAGTGAGATGAGCCACAAGATGCTCACGTTTCATGATCTCAGTTGTCCACTTATTTCGCTTTTTTTTATTCTCTTCAAATGGAATCCGTGCGTGACGGATTGCATGTGCATCCGAGCCGCATGATGCTCGATGAACTCATCTGGACCGTCCCTTTTCTGCTTTTTTTTTTCAGGTGACACGGAATCCGTCATTCACAGATTGACACATCCTTTGAGCCACACGATGCTCAAGGACCTTCATCTGCGTCGTCTATTTTATTTATTTATTTTAAAAAAAAGAAAAATAGCAATCCATTACACACGCATTCTTTGTTATTTTTTAAAATAAAATTGGTTCAAGTGCAATGCGTCAATGACGTATTCTGCTAACCCTTATTACGACGCCATATTACGGCAAAACACACAATTCGTCACGTAACATGGGTAAACTTACTTTTAGTTCCCATATTAAAAATAATTTTCGTCATATTGAAATATATCACACCAAATCCATAATATTAAAGGACAACACCAACTTAACTCCAATATAAAAATTAATTCACGGCAATTCTTACACAGTGACAATTATAAATTTGTAATTATATAATAATATTTTTATATTAAAATTCAATATTTCTCAAAAGCTTGTTAAATAAAGTGATATGTTTTTCCTATATTATTTATTTTTCCTTCTAAATGATTGAGCAAATAAAAACAATTTTCTTTCTAAGAAGCTAATTATTTTAATTTGAATATGTTTTATCTTCGATTTAAATTATAAATACATAATAATTTTCAGTAATAATATGTAGCTCTAAAAACTTTATGTTATGCAACACGGGTATTGTGTTTTGATATAGGAACTTGTTTAGTAGTGGCGGAGCAAGGCTATTTATTAGAGGGGAGCTAAATTTTTTTAAAGGTTAAAAATTTAATTTTTAGTAATTTTATTATATATTTTTAAATATTTTAATTATTTTACAGTAATATTAAAGTGATTTAATAGTATATTTATTAACTATAATAGATATATACACAAATTATTCATTTATATAAAATGAATTATACTCATATAAAAAATTAGTTATCAAATAAGTCATCAATAAAAAATACATATTAAAATATAAAATTTACTTCAAAAATAATTTAAATAATACATATGTCTATTCACAAATACACAATACATGTATTTATAAAATTATTTTATTTCAATAAAAGGCCAAAAACCAAAATATAATTTATAGGAGAGGCCAAAGTATACTTTTTAGGGGGCCAAACCAAAATTATAAAGACTTTATTATTAATTTTTATAATGTTTGAGTGTGTCATTGCCCCCGTTTGTTAAAGGGTAGCTCCGCCCCTATGTTTAGGCATTAGCATGCCTAGGTCGCATTTATTAATTAACGTTGTTAATTATGGTGATGTGAATATGTGGGAATTGATGCTTCAACAATAAATGATATCATCAAATCATGTAACACTCCAATTTTTGACACTGTCAACCGCGCCTACAATTGAGATGCTACATTTCCTAACCTAAAAATTTCTAAAACTCTAAGACCATATTAATACATATCAGCCTGTCGTGAGAAACGTTAGCGCAACAATCAATATAAACAACCATTACGTACGGATATATAAAACGACTCCTTCGCGTTCAAGTGAAGAAATCCCAAGATAATATATATAATATATGAAACAACATTATCCTTACAGACCCAAGATACCAAACTGTAACAGAAATACCCGGCCTGACCTCACAAAGGTCTCATAAGCTAGGACACGGGACTAAAAACAGAAGATAAACAACAACAATGACGACAGCATCCTAAGCCTCTTTTGTACTAACAGGCGAGGTACTCTAAGAACTCGGACCAGACGACGGTGTCTGCCACACTCCAGAAAGATCATATCTCGAAGCGTTATGACCGTCGGACTGTCGGTCAGATGCCTCCCTAGGCAAATCCGGTACAGAAGCGTGGCTGCTACGAAGAGGAGATGGCTCAGGACGACGCTCCAACTCCTCAATGTAACGTAGGAAATCTTCATCAGCATCGATGTCCATAGGTAGATAAGAAGAGGCAATGATCTCTTCCTCATAATCTTCCTCGCTAACATCTTTCTTCTCAACAGAGGGTTCCATCCCTCCAATATCCTTTTCGTCGTCTCCTTCGCTCATCCAACCTTAGGATGGCAGAATGAGTTCCCAACTCGTTGGCACCCTCAACGTCTTACTAGCCCAACGAAGCGCGTCTTAAAATAGTACCCCTTGTACTTGAAAAGGGTGAGGATCTGTAACACCCCAATATCAGTCATCCATGCTGCAGACATGTTCAACCAATATCGAAGCACTACGGACGCTCAACGACTACTAAGTATCGTAGATTTCGAAAACCATTTGAAATTGAACTCATTTTTGTATTAGAAAACCATAGTTCATATCCAAAATAGAGCCACTGACCACATACACAATTTATTTACAACAAAATACATATATAATTATACATAATCAAGTGGTTCGACTCTAGGATCAATAGAACCTGCGAAGCTTAGGTTCAACACAAACCACATAGACCTACTATACATTGTAGATCGACATCCCTAATTCTCCATTCAACACAGCGGAAGACTTGAACTCTTGGAGAAACTCTAAACGTCCGGGAGTCATTGTGAATGCTTCGCCAACTTTCCAAGCTTGAACCTATACCTGAAAAGTT
>JASCZI010151483.1:5780-28555 GCA_036250425.1 Stylosanthes scabra | reverse complement strand
GTGAAGTCTGAAAATCAAAGTAATTGGAGCACAGTTACAGCAAACACACTCAAACATGTACAATAAAAAAAAATAAAAAAGATAACCTTACGTTGAAATGAGGGCAGCCCAGGAAGAACCTATCTGGGTTTAGCTTTGTGCAGGACTGGAAGATAATGACATGGCTTCCGCAGTAGCATTTTGGAGAGACAAACTTCTTCTTTCTTGGCTGCCCTACGCTGTCGCTAGAAACGGTGCAGGTTCTACTGTCTCCGCCGATGCTGTAATCTCCTAAGATTCGAGTTCTTGTGTTTGAAGATTGGCCTCTGCGACTCATGCTGCTGGGATCTCTGAAATGGAGTATGGATTCTGGGTTGGTCGTTCATAAATTAAGATTCCAAGATTGAGGGCACATGAATGATGAAGAAGGTCTTTAATTGAAATTTTTTAGGAGTTGGGATGTACAAACAGGGATTGTCATAATCCTACATGTCACTTAACGTCCACGTCATGGGTTAACGTGCCACATTATCCATCTCCAAAAGACAGGAGCTGGCACATACATTTTTTAGAGACCTTGTAGTCCTTCCAACAAAATGTCAGAGGGGCCGGGTAGTGACCGCACCTATTTATTTTAGAGATAACATCTAGTTCTCGATCTAAAGTAAAAGCAAGACTCTGAAACAGCTTCGGGTCCTCCCTCTCATTCTCTCAAGTCTCACCCTCTCACTCTCAACCAAGGTTCTCAATTCTCATCACTCAGGTGGAAAACCCTAGCCGTCGCCCTGGCCTTCTGATCGCTGCCGTGCACAATCGCACAGTCGTCCCACCACCCTAGCCTCCAACTCCTCTTCTCATGCCGCCAGCATACACCTTCTCGTCACGTTGTCGTCACTAGTTCGTCTCGTCTTGAAAGCCCGTCATCGTAGCCGCCTGAAATCCCGTCGTCTGTCGCGCCTGCACGTCCGTCACATGCTCGTCGTCGGAGCTGTTACTCCCTCTCGGCTCGCTCTCATACTCTGCACATCTCGGCTCGTCGCTTGAAGGTAAGTAATTTATGTTTTCTTGCCTTATTTAGTTGAAAAACAACTTGAGAATGAGTTAGTTAAAATATTAGTTTTGAATTTTGAAAGCGGTCAGTATGATTTAGTTAACTATTTTTGCTTTGGGTAATTTATGTTTTCTTGCTTAGTTAAAAAATCAGTTAAATTGGTGCTGCAGCATTAATAAGTTAAAGAATCTGTTTACTGGTCTTTGTAGCATATATATCAGAGGAATGCATTCAGTGCCTTCGGTTTTAATTTGCTAAGGCCTTGGATGATGAATACTACTCTGCTTGTTGCTTTTGAATTCAAAGGGATTTTTTTTATTGATTCGATGATGGGGTTTGTTATTTATGTCTCTCAGTCTCTGCAGTAATTGTTTTGTACCTAAACATATTGATGGTGGGGTTTGATTTTTGAATGTTGATGTTGCTGTCTTCTTGCTTAGTTAAATTGGTTAATTGGGAATATCAATGTACTGACTAGTTAAAAAAAAAAAAAGAAAAAGAAATAATTTGCTAAATAGTTAAATTGGTTAATAATGTGTTGGGAATTTAATGGCTACTGCTGTGTAGTACTCTAGTTAATAATTTTTGTTCACTAATATTTTTGTTTTTGGTTTATAATGGTTGCCTAATTTTCTTTCAGATATGAGATATGGATAAAATTATCAATCAAGAAGCACCTAGGAATAATAGTGCATCTAATAATGCATTTGGGGATGTAATATTTTTAACTTGGATAAGATTTTAAGGTTTATATTAGAATATAATTATATTTTTGTGTATTTATTGTTATTTTATATATTATTTTATTATATAACGGTTATTCTGGTTGAATTTGTAAACCGGTGTATCGATAGTTCGAGCAATTCAATGTCCGGTCTAGTTTTCTGAACCTTGGTTATGACATATGACAACTATGATTTGAGTTCATTTCTTCAATGTTGTTGCTTTCCCCTTCCAACTCTGTTCCTTTTTACTATATTTTTAAGAAAATTCTAAAATTCTGTTCTTTTTAAAATAATTTTTTTACTATTTTTCAGCTGTTAAGATCAATAGGGCCTCTGGATTTGTCTTTCGTATTTGGGATTTTTTTCATTTACCAGAGCCATTTTATTGATGTTTCTATCATTTAACTTTGGTTGGGACTTGGGACATTACGTGTTTGTTTTATTGACTGGGTAAAGGTTTGAAGCTATTTATGGTAATTGGTTTTTTTCCTTTGATTAGCATGGGACAGTATGATGGATGATAGCACAAAATTGCTTTTAACTAGTTGTATTTATTGAAATTTGTATTTTTTGAATAATTCTGTGCCTGCCAGCAGTGTTCTTCCCTGAATTTTTTCTAACCAAGTGACCAGAAATTGGATTAGTGCCTCACTGCCTCTTGCTTTTCATTATGTTACTGCAAGTACAATTGTAGTCCTTGTTCTCAGCACAACAATGAACTCTTTTGTTTCCTGCTAAGGAAAATCATATGATGATGTCTATCAATATATATGTTGTAAAGTCACTTTAGGTTTACTGTTGTATGACCTTTTTTTCTTGAATTACCCTTGCATTCAAAATTGAGATTAAGTTTTGGTAGTTGTTACCTACTTGTCCTGTTTTTATTATTTGTTTTCTGCATGTTCTTCATTATATCTTTTGGTGCAGGAGAGAGGAGTCAATGCAGCTGACTTGATCTCATTCATGCTGGAGCATAGTTTTCATGTCATTGGGGAGGTAAGATATTACTGGTTTGTCTGAGGATATTATTATGTCCCAGTATGCTTTGCTAGTTGGTGATACCAGGAAATATTATTCAAAATTAGGGGTTTTGATTTTGATACACAAACTGTTTGTTCCTTGGCGTAGTAAAACCTTGCTAGTGTGTGCGCATCATATTTTATTTAATAGTTTTATATAGTCTGCAATTCATTTTATGTAATACACAAGAGGAGAAAATTTCTTCTTTCCATTGGTTAACTTTGGGTCATGCTACAGTGAAGAGTGTTTCTCAATGAACATTAAATATTGCTTTTTTACAAGTTACAACAGAGAAATTATAAAAAGAAAAATAAAGACATTTTGTGCAATACACACTTCTAAAAATTTTAGTTAAAATCTTCACTCTTCGCCTCACTTCACTACTCACCAAAGAAATTTCCGTTAGCTTTAGCTAGGAGAACTTACATAGATAATTGTATTGTCCTTTACTTGTCTTAATATTTTCCATCAGTTAGTTCAATCTCTATGCACATCTGAAATGTGAAACTGTAAACCTCTTAAGAATACACATTTTAGCACAGAAGTGAAGACAATTTTTTTAATATGTTGTTTTGGCTGCCTAGTTGTTCTTCTTGTTATGTTGCCATGTTGATATTAAATTTTTTGTTGTTGACTATTAGAATTAGCTTTAATTTTAATTTGTGTATTTTTAAGATTTACATTAGGATATAATTATCAATTGTGTTTGAGGAAAGTGACAATTAGGTCCCTGAAAATTTCGACTTCGGACTAATTAACCCTGAGGAATAAAAGGTTCCAAATAGGTCCTTGAGGATTTTGACAGCGGACAAATTAATCCCTGAGGAATAAAAAGCACCTAATTGATCCTGAGGATTTCGACCTTGAACTAAATAACCCTTGAGAAATAAAAAGTACCAACTAGGTCCTCAAGGATAGGAAATGGTAGATACATTTAAGTCCTTCCATCAATTGAGAGTGTGAAACGGAATGAAGTTGCCTAGGTGTCTCATTATCTATCATTCTATTGTGACTTGTCTTGTTTATGTCACGTTATCTATGGAACAAAAACGACGCCATCCGCATGCTAACGTGGCAGAAACTGAGCACGTCACTGCAGATAACGAGATATCTAGGCAATTCTGTTCCGTTTCGCACACTCAACAGAAGGACTTAACGTGTCCTCCATTTCCTATCGTTGGGGACCTAGACAGTACTTCTTTATCTTTCAAGGGTTAATTAGTTCGAGGTCAAAATCCTCATGGACCTAATTTGTACTTTTTATTCCTTAGGGATTAATTTAGTCCGCCACTGAAATACTCAGACTTATTTGGTACTTGATATTTCTCAGGGATTAATTAGTGTGAGGTCAGAATCTTTAGGGACCTAATTGTCACTTTACTCTTATGTGTTTACATATAATATTTTATTATGATTCGGTTATTTCGGGTTTAACCAATGACCTAGTAGCTAAAGTGATTAAATAACCACTTCTGTCTTTTGAACCTTACCTAGAACAAATAGTGAAACTTGATCCAGTGTAATTGATCCATAAGGGCATCAGATAGGAAGACAAAAGTTGCAATGCTTCAAGTTTCAAACATAGAATGATTTCAAGCTCTGATTGATCTCGCCTCTCATTTCAGCACACTTGTTACTGGCAGTTTGGCGCACCATTGATCTTAGCCAAAGACAACGCTGTTGTTCACACCGTTACCGTTGACACTGTTTCTGCCATTGCCAACATCTTTCTTTCCATTTTGTGAGTCCTGCCCTTCCCTCTCTCTATCTATTAATTTTTATATCTTTGCAAGCACTTAATATTTTATTTTTTTTTCCTGTCAATGGATATATGTCTATCTGTATTTATAATTTTATATCTGTGACTGTGTTAATGCAGTGACTGAATGACTCAATTTGTTGGGCAAGTTGATGAAAAGGCAGAATTTCCACGAGAATCAAGTAGTGCCATATCAGATTCAGAATCTTCACTTCTGCCAATGAATTCAAACAGCAGCACTTTGCCTTCCCCTCAATTTCCTGTGCGCCAAAATCATTTCTCTGTTTTAATCAAGGTATGCACGCCAAAATAAATTTGGAAGAAAATTTTGTATTAAAAGGGGGAAGATGCAATTGATGTTTGGTGTGATCACTTATCCCCAATTTTTATCACTACTTGCTTTCTTAATAAATAAGCTTGTTTATTTGTGCTTCTAGGATGTAAAAATTAGTTTTTATTTTAAAAAATAAGTAGTTATGTTATTTTGTGAATTGTTTGCTTGTGATTCTTAAAGATTTATTAGCATTAATGATTACAACCATGGTTGTCAAACTCGCGAAACTCGTGGAACCAATCTAGACTCGATTCGTGAGTTAACTCTAAAAATATATCATACATAATCTCAAATTTAGGCATTAAAAATTAAAATTTTTCAATTTTAAAGCACATAATAAGCTAAACTAGTGGTATATATTATGATAACATAAATATTTTAATAATTCAAATAACAATTATCAATTATGAGATAAGTACAATAACATAGAACACATAATACACAAATTGGGTGCAAATAGGAATGAGTGTGAGTAAGTCAATAATTTTGTAACTCTAACTCTTAGGCTTTGTTTGTTTGAGGGGAAGTGGAAAGGAAATTGATGGAAGTCAAGGAAATAGGAGAGAAGTTGATTAACTTCTCTTGTTTGGTAAAAAAGGAATTAGAAGAGAAGTGTGGAGGGGATGTGAAAAAGGTGGTGGGATTCACAAAAATAAATTTCTCCCCCATTGTGAGGAGAAATGGAAGAGAAGTTGATTTCTCTTCATCCAAACAAATTACAAATAGATGGAAGTTAAACTTCCACTTCTCTTCTCTTCCTTATTTCTTTTTAACTTGCTTCCTCTCTATTTACTTCCTTCCAACCAAACATAGCCTTAAGGGAAAGTCTTCTTTTTGGCAACACGACGTTGTTTTGAGCAAAATTTGTTCAAATTTCAAACTTGTTGATTCGCGAGTTTGAGCGAGTTTGTCCGAGTTTACACGAGTTCAACTGAGTTTACTGGGATACGAGTTTAGTACCGAGTTGACTCAATTTCATTACCTAAACTCGTAAACTCGTAAGAGTTTAAGAGTTAAAACTAGAGTTTGACAATCATGATTACAACCAATATACTTCTGCTTCTACTTTTGAAAAAAATACTTATCTGAAAGCACAATCAAATGAACCCAATTTCTTTTACTTATTCTCGACAAAAGGGCTGTTGCACAATCATCCCGTGATAGCACAGGGACAGGGTTCATGTAAGGGCCGCTCCCAAAGGTTGTAACGTAGACAACTTATCCTGATAATTGTTTGATTCCACTGTTTGAACCTGTGACCATAGTTTTTGATTGCGGATGGCAGCAAATGGCGGTGAGCCAAAAATCCCCCATAAAATAATAGCGAATGGCGTTGTGGGAAATGGCGGATTATATAAAAATACATGTATATATGCAAAAAAAAAAACATGCAAAAAATACTGTACATGCGATAAATTATAAATTTAATCAATATAAACAATTTTTTACTCATAAATAATGAAATTAATTTAGCAATTTCAATAGCAAATTCAAGTAATCATAACATCAAGTCATAACAAACCAAAGAACAAAACAAAAGACATAAATCTTAAATACTAAAAACTTATAAGAAAGTGGACATATTAATGAATTCTAAAATAAATGATGGAAAATAACGGAACAGAAATTGAAATGAAGGGTTACAGTGGTTGAGTTTTTCAAGGAAAATTTCAAAAGAGAGGCTGAGTTTTTAAAGAAAAAACAGAGAGCCAAAAGAATAGGGAGAGAAAGTTACGAAATAGAAGAGGAAGAGAGGTTACAGAGTTTAAAATCCACCCTATTTCTTACTGAATTACATTTGTTAAAATATTTAAAATCATGAATGGTCAATTGATGCACATGTAAGAATTCATCATTCTAGTCATGTTGGTGTCAATTTTGTAATAGGTTTACCTGTAACTATTAAAATGTTTCCAGTGTCAATTTTTCCTACTCTTATGCACAATAATTCTACCCCTAACTTCTTCATTTAGATCCGTCAAGAATCATTGCTTACTTCTCATTACATTCAGGCATCGATATTGCACCTTAAGTGTATTTAACACAGGCACATTACTTTCAACCGTACTGTTGATCTATGTCACGAAAGGTTTTACGAAATTTTACTTGCATATCTCCTGATTTGGGCTTGAGAAGTAGATAGCAAGTTCGGTTAATTTTTCTGTTGAAGAAAAAATTGATGAATCCGAAGTTTGAATATTTTAACAGATGGTGAACGGATTCTGCAAAATTTTCAGGCAATTTTTTTGAAAAAAAAAAAAAGAGAAATAAATTTAACAATTAACTCAAATACTGTTAAGTCTGTAATTTCGATTATTCATGTCGATAAGTTTATGCTTGTCAGGGAAACAAAACACAGATTGTTGTTATGAGTTATGAAGATCATTTCCAGGTGGGTGGACTTTGTGAATTTGTCCATTCTGTATATATGTTTCCAAGGCAGCAGTCTTGACCTTTTGACCCACTTATCAGGTTATAGCCACTCAAATAGGAACCATGGGGACAATACTTTATGCAAGGTATGAAGTAATTCTTGAGCAATAAATATACCATTGGTTTTATTTACATTTTTCTTGAGAAATGAAGTATATTTTACTAAATTTCTAAGTAATTAAGCCATGCCATTGTGCTCCTTTGCTAACTTCATGGTGTACATGTTTGGTTGCAAAGTGTGAAGTTCTTTCACTAGTGTGTCCTTTGGTTTCATTATTTGATAATTTACTGACCGGACATTAGAAGTATGTGAGTAAAGCCCCAAAATGACCCTTGAGATTGGGCCTATGCACCAAAATGGCCCCTGAGATTCCAATTGCACTACTTTAGCCCCTGAGATTGAACTCTAGGCACTATAATAACCCCTGGACCAATTTTCGGCAATGAATCAACACCAGAATGATAATCTGGCACAACCACTATCACTAGGATTAATAAAACAACACCAATTTTGTAATTAGAGCCCAATAAATCGTAAACAATGGTGTATTGATCAAAATAAAATAACAAAACAGCTAAGAGTTTTTAACATATATTGATCAATACAACGTTGTTTACGGTTCATTGGGGAAAATGACGACGTTTTATTAATCCTAGTGGTAGTGACTATGCTAGATCATCATTCTGGTGTTGATTTATTGCCGAAAATTGGTCGAGGGGCTATTATAGTGCCTAGAATTCAATCTCAAGGGCCAAAGTAGTGCAATTCTCATGGGTCATTTTGGTGCATAGGGCCAATCTCATGGGTCATTTTGGGGCTTTACTCAGAAGTATGCATTGGTTTTCTAGCTCTTTCTTATGACAAAAATAAAATATAAAATAAAAAATAGAAGAAAAGAGTATTTTTGTTTTTTGAAATGCCAAAGAATTGCACCCTATAATTCTTTTGTCTTTTTGTTTTTGGCTTTTTCAATAAATTCCTTGTGATGGGATGGGAATTCGCTACACCGTTGAAGTTAAGGCTTGGCTGTTTGTGCATAATGTGGTGTTATGGAATTTTATCGCAGATACTGGTATTCTATAATTAGATACAAGGAAGGTGATCCTTCTTTTCGCCGAAAGTAATGACTTAGTAGGATATTATCGGTTTTCAGTAATATGAGATTGAGCATTTCTGATACTAACAACGTTTGCCAAACATGGTGTCTTTAAGGTCAATTTTGGTGGGATGTGGAGGGAGGACCTATATAATCATTGGACACTTGACATAATGAATGACTTAATTACATTAAATTGGTTTAAGCTTCGATGTTCTTTATTAAAAAGTTAAGGATGTGTATGCAATTTATCTTTTCTGGGGAAATTGGAACTTTCAAACTAGAAAAGCTACACATGGAAAAAGCTGTTGCAAGAACTATGACTTTAGAAAATCTTTTTCTATTTTGCCAACTTTAAATAGGATCGTCGTGCACTTTTGAAAAAAGTGATGCGTCTCATTATCACATGTTTTTCCAATGCCAGGAAGGAGGAAGGTGTGTCAATGAATCCAACGTTCAGTGTTTCTGTTGTTTTTGGCAAACGGGACGAGGTAGGGTTTCCTTGGTAATTATTTGTTCCCGTTGATCTTCTACATGATTGTTGTGCTTATTTTTCGCTGAATTCATTTGCTGCAGCCAATGTTGGAAGCATGTGCCCGTCAATTGATTGAGAAAATAAGGTAACTACTCTTCCTTGTTTGAAGTAACTCGATCGAAATCACACATCTTCTGTAGTGTTTCTCGCTATAGTAATCTCCGCTGAATACATTCAGAATACAAAGATCCATTACATGAGATGCTTTTTAAGACATTAACATGTGCTGTGCAACTTAGCATTTTGGTCCCAGAAATTATATTGACTATACCATATTTCTGATTTGTAGTCTCTCTGGCTCCTCTAAGCCATTGGTGCTCTCGCTTGGTCTTAAAGACCATTCTACGGTACATATACTGATTTGCTTCTCTATACTGAAAGTTTGAAAAAAAAAAAAAGAGTTGAACAAGTAAAGACTCAAATTAGTCCCCACTTTAGTCCTAGTGAATTCTGATTATTTAGAAGTCCTCGGGAATTACTTCCGTCGGACAAGTTGGTCTCATTTGTTTTTAATCAAAATTTTAATATCTATGTTGGACAAATAAGTCCCTATCAAATTTTACTATATGACAATCAAATTAAAAAAATATCATGAGACAAATTAATCCTCTTCAAAACAACAAAAGGATCAATTTGTACGATGGAAGTAATTCTCGAGGGTTGTTAGAGAATAAAAATTTGTTAGGGACCGAGGTCCAATCTGAAATTCTTTGGGAACCAATTTGATTGTTTATTCAGAATGAAAAGAAAGAAATACTGAGCAATGCTAATTCCACTGTCATGCAGGAAACGCTGAAAGGCATAATTTCGGCTGTGATCCACAAAGGCCTTTGGTGACAAATTGTGCATGAAATGCCAAATGTGGACTTAAAATTCAAAACTGGACTTCTTTGCTAGCATCGGTTACTACGGTAACTCATATACGTCTTTTTTATTTTCAGCTACAGGTGTGATTGCAGTTTCCGTTGAATGAGTAAGCTTGATTTGAGTGAGTGAAATCAGTTGCTGGATTTAATATCGATGGTCCCATAGTAAGTTTTTTTTTTTTTTTTTTTTGAAATGGTATTGGATTGATGGAATAGTTTCTTTCCCCATTTTTAATCCAGGCATTGGAATTTATTAAAGTTAAGTAAGCTACAAAAGTGGTTTTTATTTTTATTTTTTTGTGTGACAAAGCTACCAAAGATTTAAACGCCAATTTACTTTAATGCCACATTTTGAAAAACTATTTCTTCAAATGCCACTGTTTTGAAACCATTTACGCAGCAGCTGAGTTCTTTTGGCGATGCTCTGACTAGGAGGCGTTATTCCCAAAGGTGCTTTCACATTAGGCGCCTCTAGTGGAGATGCGCCAATAAAAAATGCGCCACTTGTACAAAAGCATGTAATTCTTGAGCGTTTCTATGATAAAAATATTGCAGAGGAAAAAAAATGTTGGATTGATTTGCCTCCATTTCTTCTATCAAATTTCTATCAAATTGATAGGAAGAAATTTGATGGAAGAATAATTGAGGATTTATTATTAATAAAAAATAAATAATGAAATATAGAGATGGAGTACATATTTGAATATGGTAAACAGTGGCAAAGCTTGAGAATAAATTTTTGGGGTAATAAAAATTAGATTTAATTATTTTGTTATTTTTTCTAATTTTATTAATTTCTTTAATTAGATTGTTTAAACTTTTTTTTTTTTTGACTATTTTTCAAATGTTTGAAATTGAATTTATATATTTAATAAAAATATTCATACTTTTATTAAATCTAATTTTGTTGCTTATTAGGTAATATGTACTCATACTTTTATTAAATATATAAATTAAATATATAAATTTAATTACAAACGTTTAAAATATACAGAATTAAAAAAATTAACAAGACTAACAAAATAATTAATCTAATTTTTATGATAAAATTTTTATTAGTCACTAGAATTTATAATGTTCAAATTTCGCCACTGTAGTACTCAAATATGTACTCAGTCTCTACAATTTATTATTTATATTGTGAAGGAATGAAGGAGAGTAAATGGTTTCACTCAATTTTAGAACGTTAATGCGTTGTTCGCCTCCAACATGGAAATGCTTAAGGGTTACACGTCTCTGTACAAGTGGCGTCTTTCCTATTGACGCATCTCCACTAGAGGCGCCTAATGTAAAAGCGTCTTTGGGAACGAAATGATGGCAGCTGCCACCGTGATAAAATGATGTTAGCTGGGTAAATAGTTTCAAAACAATGGCATTTGAAGAAATAGTTTTTCAAAGTGTGGAATTAAAATATTAGCCGATTTAAACACTAAAAAAGGTAACTTGAAAGTTGAACTAAGTTAGTCTAGTGGTTAGTTTAGTAATTTACTTAAATACGTGTTGGAACTTCACGGAAGTTAGCAAAGTTTAGACAACCTTCAATCAAGTAAGAAAAAACATAGAATATTTAAAGCGGTAATGTTATATAGACATTTATTTTATCCAACTAAATTATTAATTTTTATATTAAATAGAATATTATTTCGATGTCAAATAGTATCGAAATAAATTTTTATTTGATACAAAATAAATAACTTGATTGGATAAGATACGTGGCCACTCGAAATTTCTGCAATAGGCATTATAAAAGAAAGAAAGAAATGGGTTATCAAGCACAACCTTCCATTGAATTACGCATGTTTATTAAAATTTACTACTATACAAGTGTAATAACCCATATCATAAATAGATATGATTGAATTATTAAAAGTTTTAATCGTTTAATTAAAATCAATATTTATTAACTTCTTAAATATAAGGAATAATATGTAAAAATATATAAAATTATTTGATTAATAAAAAGTAAATGATATGCGTTTTTTGTTTGTTTTAATCTACTGTTCATAGTAGTATAGTACTAATTCAAATATGGTTATTAATTTATTGAGAAAATGACAAATAGATATTTAACTTTTTAATAGGAAGACAAATGAATTACTAACTAATTAAAAATATAAAAAGGTCTCTCATCTTTTTTTGGTGACTAATGTTTCATTATTGAGAACGATACATCGAGTTTTACTACTTGGTAAAGTCTTGCATTATATCGTGCAATTTCTCATTTATTTAACTGGTAATTTTGTTCCATTGCAAAATAAAATTCATTTGAGAAAATATCTAATTTAAATTCCATTTATTAATTAATTATTTTGTTGGGGATTGACCTGAACAATTGGGACCACTTAAAATTTCATGAGAAAACATTTGACTCAAATTCCATATGTCCTTCCCTAACACACAATGTTAGAACTTTAGTAGACTCTTTCTTGTCTTAATGATAATGATAATGATCATCATCATCATCTGTATAAGTTTTTTCCTTATTCAAGTTTAATCAAATTAATCTAACTTTAATATATAATAGACATTCTCACTTATTCATGAATCTAAATTAAATTTTTCTGCTTGGTTGGATTTAGTTTTGAAAAATTATTTAGGCAGTGGAGGCGTAGAAAATTGATTAATTGGACCCGATAGGCCAGTCGGACCGGTCAAACCTTGAACTGCAAATTAGTTCGATTAAGGGATTTTTTTTGTTCGGTAATATTAGGTGTACATTTATTTTACCTAATTAAGTCTACCAAGGTTATTAATTTCTATACCTAATAAAAAATTATTTCGTTATCAAGTAACATAAAAATTATCACATAGATAATCTTACATTTGACACAGAAAAACTCTTTAATTTACCATAGAAATAAATGACTTGGTTGGCAAAATAGATGTACGGTTAGAATTATTGTTTTTTATTTATAAATAAAATAAATACTTCATTTACCAAAATAAATACTTTTCTAAAAATTTATCAAAATAAATTTTGTTACTAGTTTAGTGCCGCTGTTTAGGGGCGGGCCAATTATGGGTCGTTGTCGCGAGTAGAGGACGCGACACTGGACGCAACTTGGAAACACTAGTGCTGCGTGCACGCGGCAATGGTGCAAACGCGAATCAAGGCCAATGTTGTAGCCATTATACGCGGCATTGGCTTGAAATAACTCATTTAATTGATAACTGAACAATTTTATCTATTAATTTTTCTCTAAAATTGATTTAAAATTTTTATATTTTATATTCTATAATATAAAAAGTGTTTGAACTCCAATTTGAATCGATTAATTTAATTTATTCTAAAATTAATTTATTCTAGAACTGATTTAAAATTTTTATATTATATACTTTATAATATAAAAAAGTGTTTGAAATTCAATTTGGATCGATTTCGTAGTCTTAAATTATAAAAAAATTATATCTGTTTTTTCTTCCAAATCAATACAAATTGAATTTATATTATAATTAATTTTTTTTGGAAATGTCCAAATTATAATAGGCGTGCATGCTTAATGCCGCATGCACTACACGCGGAATGAAACTGAGCCAATGCCGCTACCAGTTACTGCGGCACTGGCCTAATATAGTTATGTCTAGTGCTGCATTCAGTACCTGCGTGACTGGCTTTTATTAGTAAATAATTTTTTTTATTTAAATAAAAAAAATCCGTTCTATTAAGTGATTCAGGGCTTGTTTGGGTGAGCTTCTCGTAAAAGATCTTTGTTAGAGTTATCCTTTTTTTAAAGATCTTTTGTAAAAGTGAAAGTAATTTTGTGTTTGGATATTTCATATAATAATATATTTTTATTTTTCAGTTGTATTTGGGTACAATAATATAAAAGATCTTTCTTGTTTATTCATTATGTTAAAACATCTTTTTCTTGAAAAAAAGATCTTTTAAAAAAAATGTAAAAAATATTTTCTAAAAAATGATGTTTTTTTTTATTTTATGAGTGCTTTTATCGAAACACGCTAAAAAATATAAAAATATTTTTTTAGCCAAATAATGACATTCAAACAAGCTTTATATAGCTAACAACTCACAAACCGCTGAACCGGGCGGCGGCCTGGACCATCCGTTTGGACCAAACCGGACCAGGCCGGTTTTCTTATTCCTCCCCAAATCGTTCTGCGTTTCTAAATTAAAAGAAGAGGAAATTGAGCAGAGGAAAAGAAATCCGTCTGAGTCTCGAACTCTCAGCCACCGTCTCACCTCCCAGCCAACGAGCGTCATTCTTTCATCCTCTGTCTCACTTCAATTTCTCTTCCTAAAGCCGTCGTCGTGTTCGCCATTCACTTCTTCCTCTCCTTGAAGCCACTCCAATTTTCCCTCTCCTAGAATCTACCAAGCTCCCACGCTGCTGTCATCGCTTCCCATTGTCGTCTCCATCGGCTTCACCAATAGGCATAGTCTTTTATTCCTCTAGTCCTCTTTGATCATTGCAGTGTTCGTTGTTTTCTACTTTTTCTTGGTGTCTGCTGTTTTGTTACTTGTTAATTTATTAATAATTTTCTACTTAATTGAGAGTTCCATCTTAATTGTACCTTCAATAAACTAGTGAGAAATTGTTTAATTGTTCGTTGTTATTGCTGGCTTAATTTCACTGCTGACTTACTTGCTGAGCTAATTGTTTGTTGTTATTGCAAATTTGAACCAATGTGTTTTCTTGCTTACTTTTTTTTTTTTTTCAATGTGTTGTATGAACTGGTGCGAACCTGTGAGTGTTCAGTGTTCAATTATCGATGTGTTCAGTGTTGTTTTCTTGCTTAATTTTTCTTGCTTCTTTTTTCTTCCTTCAGATTGATTTAGTTAATTAATTTTCCTGCCTTCTTGCTTTTTTTTTGTTTTGCAGAATGTGTTTGTTAAATTTGTGAAATTGGTTTTGTAATGCACTGGGAATAATGGCAAATTTATTAAATTGGTTTATAATTTGCTGCTGCTCCTATCTAGTTTAAAAACATAATTTGCTAAATGGTTAAATTGATTAATAATGCATTGGAAATAATGGTTGTTGCTGTCTAGTTAATAGTTAATGGCTGCCTAATTTCTGTTTGTTTACTATCTTTTACAATTTTTCTTTCAGTTATAGATGATAATCATGCATATGTGGAAATTTGGATTTTTTTTTTTTTTTTTGTTATTTGACAATTTGATTTTTGCGTTGTGCTTGGATTAGATTATAACACATGCACTACTTTTTATTTGGGAGTGATTTTAGAGTTTATAACATACACCTAGTGGGACAAGGCTTTGTTGTTGTTGTTGTATTAGAATATAATTATATTTGGTTTGTTTTATTTTTATTTAAGGTGAAAGCTACCATGATACTGAAATTGTCTTCCACTGCAGATGGTTGTGTGACAAAATGACGAGGAAACGCGTGGTTTGTGCGTGGATGTACATGACGTGACTCCCTAACAGTATGGCAGCCCCGTGTCTGGTCCGCCTTACTAATGATGGAGTGTTATGTAAAGATTAAAAGGGTCATCAAGAGTAATGGTGTGGGCCTGGTTGTGGATTGGGCGCCGTTGGGCTGACGTACGAAGGGGAGGGCTGAAGTTTGAAGAGGAGGGTTTGTGGTGCTAGAGGCCCATGTGTGTCTCCGGTGGGTTGAATGAGTGAGTCTGTGACATATGCCAGTGGCCCGCAGCTGTTGCAGAAAAGCTGATTGAAGGAAAGGGTTTGTAGGAGAAGGTATTTCCAGTGGGTGGTGTGGGAAATTTTGAATTGAAGGTGACCAAGTAGTTGAAGGTTAAGGTTAATGAACCAACCCTAGACAGCAGAAGAAAAAGAAGTATTCAAAACCCTAGCGTATTTATGTGTCGTCATGTTTGTGTGTGTTTGGGCAAAGAGATCATCATTGGCTTTCTCTGAACTTGTGATTTGACCAATCACTTATGCAGGTGACGAATTGAAACCAAAGGAGGGGGGGACAAAGGGCGTGGAATTGGGAAAGAGAGGCTCCATAGAGGACGACATGCAAGGTATGCTTGTGTTAGGGTTTAATGTTGATCTGAAGAGGAGAAGGAAAATATTGTTGACGTTGTAGTATGGTGGTCCGTAGGACGAAATTCAGGGATTATGCTGTTGGGTGTATATTTGTCTGATACATGATTTGTAATTATTCAGACAGGGTAGTGTATTTGGGGTACTGTATTTTGGTTGTGGAAGATGTCTTAGTTGGAGTTTAGGTCTTGTATTGTGTATGAATGTGTTGAAAATTAGAATGAATTGTTGAAACTGTGAATGATGCAGTATGTTTGAAGTAGTAGAATTCGCTGAGATTGTCAATTATTTTGTTGTTCTGATTGTTATTTTTTGTTGGGTTCAAAAGAATTATGTGAACTTAAGGGGTTGCTTGAGTTTTGGGTTGAGTTTTGGGATTAACTTTGATAAGGTTGTAAACTGCTTTGTAATTAGAGGGTAGGATTTTGAAGATATAAATAATTCGGGTCTGATGCTTAAGTAATTCAGTTTTTAAATAATTCTGTTTTAGGAAAATGTAAATTTTTTTGGGAAACAAGGTAAGAGGGGTCAGAGGTGGAGTGTAAATGGTGTATTGTGAGTGAATGTGGTGAAGTGGAGGTATGAGAATAGTTTTGCAGTGCTGTTTGTGTGGTACTATTTTATGCTAATTTATGTTGCTGGTGTGGTTTCGTATGAACGTGCCGAAATGATGAATGTTATGCTGGTTGCGAGAAGATATTCTTTTTTTGGCTTTTCTTAGTTTTGCAGTTGAAGCATGGCATGTAGTTGAGAAGTTCTATGCGGTGGAGTAACTTTGGTGTGATTAAATGTTGTTAATAACAAGATATTTCTTTTGCAGAAGAGCTGTTGGAGATGGATGCTGAAACTCAGAGGGCGGTTTCAGGGTCAGGCAGCGGACAGCAGGAGGAGGATGTCACAGGAAACGATATGCCTCATGAAGGGAACAAGGAGGCTGAAATTGGAGATGAATTCGCGGAACGATACTTGTCGAGTTACCAGGATATTGTTAGGATAGGGTTGGAAGATATCATGAAGATGGAGTGGCACAGTATTGATGCTGCGTATGAGTTTTATCGATTATATGGCAAGTGCAACGGGTTTGGTGTGCGTAGGGGCGACTCTCGGAAGGACATGAATGGTGAATTGGTTAGGTATAGGTTCTTTTGCAATAGGCAAGGAGTCCGGGAAAGCAAGTACCATGACCGGGTTAATCGAAAGAGGGCACCTCGGGCTGAGACGAGAACTAACTGTGAGGCGAAGTTATCGATATTTCTCGATAAAGGGGATAATATGTGGAAGGTGAGGAAAGCAGTGTTGCAGCACAACCATGAATTGACGCCTCTTCAAATGGTTCACATCATTCCTAATCATCGGGAGATACCGGATGCCGCAAAATCATATACAGAAGGGATGCACGGCCAGGGTGTTGCAACATCAAGAATCGATGGATACATGGCTGGAATGGCCAGCGGATACAAGATGCTAGGTTTCTTGAAAAAGGATACATATAACTTTGTGGACAAAAAATGTCGTGAGAGAATAGTTGACGGAGACGCTAATGCAACTATTGTATACTTGGAGGGAAAGGCGGGGGCAGATCCTATGGTGAGTGTAAGGTATCTCCAAACGGAGTCAGGCAGGCTCGGTAACTTGTTTTGGGCTGATGGAGCTAGTAGAGTTGACTATCAGCACTTTGGGGACGTGATTGCGTTTGACTCAACGTATAGGAAGAACAAATATCAGCGACCCCTTGTGATTTTCTCAGGCGTGAACAATCACAAGCAGACTTGTGTGTTTGGATTTGGGTTGTTGGTGGATGAGACAGCTGCTTCGTACACGTGGTTGCTGGAACAATTCCTGGAAGTTATGTGTGGCAAGAGGCCATGTGTTGTGGTGACTTATGGAGATAAAGCCATCAGTGAGGCGATAAAGGCCATTATGCCGGAAGTGACACACCGCTTGTGTGCGTGGCACATTGAGAAAAATGTGACCAGCAACATGAAGGATATGGCTGTTCGTGATCTTTTCAGACGCTGGTTGTATGCGGATATGGGAGTAAATAAATTTGAGGAGGAGTGGGCAGAGGCGATGGAGAAGTACGGTCTTGGGGACAGCTTTTGGGCTACTCAGATGTATGAGAAGAGGAAAATGTGGTCGAACGCGTACTTGAGGGATAAGTTTTGTGTAGGTTTTAGGACGACTTCTAGGTGTGAAGCAATAAATTCAATTGCGAAGAAGTACATGTCCGCGTCATCGAGGTACACATTGGTGGAGTTTGTCCAAGGGCTTGATTTATTAGTTCAGGAATACAGAAATAACGAATTACTTGCACAATTCAATTCCATATATGATATCCCGGTGATGACAACGTGCTTCAGGTCAATAGAAATGGGCGCGGCGTTGACTTATACGAAAGAGATTTTCCAAGAGGTTAGAAAGCAAATCGAACTGGTGGGGGCTGTGAACTTAATTGCGAAGAGGACGGTGTCAATGGTGATGGAATACACGATGGAGGAGTATGGGAACCCGGGTGTTAATATTCAAGCAGCGTATGAGACAAGCATTGATCGTGTTGACTGCGAGTGTAACTTTTGGAAGAGGCATGGATTCCCGTGTTGCCATATGTTCTTCGTAATGAAATATGAACACCTTAAGGAGATTCCGGAGGGCCTCATACTTAGGCGTTGGAGGAAAAACGCAAAGACAGTGGAGGAGTATGTGGATACCGGTGAGGAGTGCAGTGAGCGCGGGTTTCTGCTGAGGCATGGTGATCTGCACTCAGCTTCACAGTGGATGTTTATGCTGGGTGCCCAGAGGTATGCGTTGTTCAGGAGATCGATGGATGTCATCAATGGCCTTTGCAAGGAGTTGGAGGAGGAATTAGGAGGAACTAAGGAGGGGGCCAAATTTACAGGTACCGGGCCAGATTTGCAGGACCCTGAGGTGGTGAGGACCAAAGGAGCACCGCGACAAGGCAAGATGTCAAAGAAGCGTAAGTGTAAGAGGTGCAGCCAGTCGGGCCGCAACAAGCGGCAGTGTCCAGAGCCTAGCACTGCTTGGGAGAGGGAAATTCATGCTGAAAGAGTGGGTCGGAGGCAAGAAGATGTTAGAGCCGACGGCAAGCTTGGAGGAAATGTCAGGGAACATCATATATAGGTACTTGCTGCGTCATATATGAAATCTGTAATTAAAACAGTGTGTGTGAGGTATACAAATTCCTCCTGTAATCAGTGTCAACGCTTGTCGATTCAGGATATGCATGGAGGGGAAATGAACAACTCCCTACATGAGTCTCTAGAACCGGTGGAGTCACAGACGGTGGAAAACGCGTATTTTGTCTGGTGACCGGGAACATCCTATCCCGTGAAGAAGGGGGAGGAATGTTGAAGAAAGTGTTGTGTCTTCAAGCACAGGTATGATGTGTGGTTTCTCAATCTGAAAAAAATGCTAAAGAATTGATTTACATGTGCCAGATTATGTGTGTCGAAAGTGTGTTCAACTTTGTTGTATGTATATCAACTGAAAACTTCAAACTTGTCATGACACTGCTGAAAATATTTTCTTGTGGGTTCATCGTTGGATGTATGATGCACTGTGAAATATAGATTTGTAGGTTTTAGGGTGAGAGACTTTACTATAATTGCGGGCATGTAATCCACATTTGAATCTGAATAGTTGTTATTGCTTTCAGGTTATGATTAGAGTGACCCCAGAAGTTAGGAAAATTCTAGTTCGTTGTGGTTTGGAATGGTTACAATTGATGAATTCATGCTCTCCTGTGAAATACAAATATTTCTTCCTTTGAAGGAATCATTTACATTCGAGACACTGCATGATTAGTTCCAATTGATTTTCTCTGAGTGGTATTCCTGCTCGAGTAAAACATGAAATGTGTAGGCTTTAGGGTGAGCCACCTCAGTATAATTTTGGCCATGTAATCCTAGGTTGTGAATTATTATTATTGCTTTTGGGAAATACCCCAGAATTTGGGAAATTTTGACTAGTTTGTGGATTGGGTTTGTGGCTCGGAATGTTTTTTTTTTTTTTTTGGGCAGGTGGCTTGGAATGTTTAAATTTCATTAATTCATGCTATGCTCAGAAATTCCTATATTTCTTCCTTTGGAGGAATCGTTATATTTTAAGACAGTGAAGGAATCATTTTATTTTAAAACAGTGCATCCGTTACTCGAGTTTCTCTGAAAATCTTATTCCTGCGTCGATAAAACATTATGTGTAGCCTTTTGGGTGAGAGAGTTGACTATCAATTTGGCAATTTATTCCGCTGCTGAATCCGGATTATTGTTATTGGTTTATGTAACTCATTATAGTGACACCATTGTTGCAGGTGGGAGATGGAAGGAGAGACGGAGGCAGATGAAGGAGTTCCAGTAATATCAAGTGTGGTCATGAAGACAATTTATTATTAGTGTCATATTGTCATATCAAGTGCAGTTCGATTCGTGGTTGTGGCGTTACTTTCATTGAACCAATTTGGTTGTTTATTCAGAATGGAATGAAAGAAATAGTGAGCACTTCTAATTCCGATGTCATGCAGGAAATGCTGAAAGGCATAATTTTCGGCTGTGATCGACAATGGCATTTGGTGACAAATTGTGCATGAAATCCCAAATGTGGACTTAAAAATTCAAAACTGGACTTCTATGCTAGCATTGGTTACTACGGTAACTCGTATACGTCTTTTTTTTTTCAGCTACAAATGTGATTGCAGATTTGCAGTCTCCGCTGAGTGAGTGAAATCAGTTGCTGGTAGCTGGATTTAGGGAAATCACTGGTTTAAATAAAATAAACTCCAAAATTACCCAATTACACAATCTTTCAAACAATTACTTATTACTTTTTTGCTTAAAATAGATTGACGTAAATCGTTTAAGGGGTCCAACGATTTAACATTTTCAAATTGTTGTATAACTGGATAATTTTGGAACCATATTAAGCTTTTCTTTTTGAAATGGTATTGGATGGATGGAATAGTTTCTTTCCCATTTTTAGTCCAGCCAGGATTAAAATTGTCAATAATGTTAGGTAATCGATAAAAATTCAGTTGATATTAGCTAACAACTTAAATTTAATGCTCTATTTTTTAGATTTCAAATGTTTTTCTAAAAAAAATATAAAATTAGCTAATTGTTGACTGTTTTTCATTGGTCATCTATACTACTTCAAAAACAATTTGTTAAACTCATGGTTAATGCATTGGCTGGTCGAATCGGAGATATGTAAAATCACTAGAAAACTGTTGAACTGGACCCTCCCGGTTGGACTCAACTGAAATCCGAACTGTTTTTCTCTAAAGCAAAATGATGTGGTTTCAGGTGTTTAATATGTGCCTCTTCTTAAGTGCTCTTCTCCGTTCTCTCTCTGCCCTCCACTCAATGAAGAGGGTAAGAAGAAGAACTAGGAAGTCCCCGCCGGTGCCGTTTGCTGCGTCGCGTCTCCTGCCGGTTCATCGTTTTTCCCCTCTTCGCGTCGCGTTGTCCGTGTTTCTCATTGTAGCCACGTCGCCACCGTTTCACCGTTGTTAAGATATTTTAGATTTAAATATATTGTTATGATATGTTTCATTATTTTAGAATTATAGGTATTATTGTTAGGGTTCTCTTATATCTACCTTTTTTCCATTATGATCTCTCGCTGTTTCTAACATGATATCAAGAGTTTAGGTTATTTCCAATTTTTTTTTTTTTTTCTGATGGAGATTACACAATGGTTCCCACCTTGAATGAGTTTTGTTCTTCGCTCATTTTTTTCCCTTCTTATGTCAGTGTCTTTTCGCCCTTTTTCGGTAATTCTTTCGAGGTTTCCTTGCATCATAGATCATACCATTGTAATCTCCTCTCTGCAATGGTTCCAACGCACTACGCCACGTCTCAAACGAAGCCTCCACGCGCCGCCAATCGCCACCGAAAGTTGCTACCTTCATTACCTTTTTCATATTCATAGTCACTTTTTCTCCAATTTTTCCAGCACCTTTTCTGATGTCTAATTCCGACACACATACACCAAAATGTTCTTCTCTCCATTACGAATCTAACACAACAAACCGCGCCTCAATCGGACACTGGATGCTCCCTCACGCGCCGCTAGAAGGTGCTGCGTTCATCATCTTCATTAACAAACCCAGATTGCACAGTAGCCATTTGATCAAGATCCAGATCAACAGTCCACAATCTCGCCCACAACCTACACGCGACCCGCTTCTAACCCATAAGAACTGTCCGTATCAAGCTTAGAATCCAACCCACGATCCTTAGCCCAACCCAACACAGATCCGTTCACGACTCGCGTGTCTCACCCGATCTGTCTCTGACCAGCAAGCAACCCGCTTCTGACCCGTGTAGCTCCGCGTTGACCAAGGGTTGACCGTGCTGCTGACGCGTCTTTTTCTTGCCAATCACGTGCTGTCACGTGTCCCTTGAGGCTACTGACGTGTCTGATGACGTGACACATCAAGTGGGATCCTTTCAAGGTTTTTGGGTGTTCTGTTTTCGATTTTGTCCTCCGCTTTCTCAAATTCTGCTCCGATTTTGCTATTTTCCACTTTTGTGGTACATTGTGCAACATGTTCTCTTATGGCAGTTCTGTCTGCACCCCGTTCTGACAGTTCCATCCTGCATCCTGTTTTGGCAATTCCATCCTACACCCCGTTGTGGTAGTTCTGTCTGCAACCCGTTATGGCAGTTCCATCATGTACCCCGTTATGTCAGTTCCGTCTGCATTTCCTTTCGTCAATTTCGTCAATTTATTTTTTAAAAAATAAATTCACTTGAGTTTGAGGGAGAATGTTAAAATATTTTAGATTTAAATATATTGTTATGATATGTTCCATTATTTTAGGATTTTGGGTATTATTGTTAGGGTTCTCTTGTTCCTATAAATAGTTATACATTATAATCTATTTTTGATAATCCTAATATACAAAACCTTTTTGCATTATGATCTCTCTCCGTTTCTAACAGTCGTCTTCCCCTCTTCGTGTCA
>JASCZI010151482.1:32221-42392 GCA_036250425.1 Stylosanthes scabra | reverse complement strand
TCCGTTGAGCTCAACGCATGGAAGGAGGAAAGTATTGCAATGCAGTGCGGAAGCAAAGGTTTTTTTTTTTTTTTTTTCCTTCCTTTTTCGTCTCTCTTTCTTTCTTTCTTTCTTTGTTTCTTTATTTGTTGGTTTCTCTCTCTACTGTGTGATGTGTGAGCTGGGCTTGGTTATTAGGGAAGCAGGGGTTCTCTTCTTTCTCTGACTCATTTTTTACTGTCACTGTATGTGGACATGCCTCTGCTTTACAGCACCATGGAAAGTGACGTGGCGTGATTCCATTGGATGTTGATGTGATAGACCAGTGTGGCTTCTTGATTCTAAATTCTCGGAGGAACCCTCGGATTTTGGCGTTGCTCTAATTAAGGGATACAAGTAAATACGCTGCTTGTATTTTGATTTTGTAGACTTGTACGACTTCTTTCTTATTAATAGTAGTTAATAGTTAATATATATCAATTTTTGTTAGTTATCTAATACCTTTAATATTTAAATGATTAGTCCCAAAAAAATATTAATAAATTTATAATCATTCTATACAACTAAGCATTTTGACCAACTAAGTCTCCTTCATTCACGCATTACTTTATTAATATCATTAACACATTCTTTTTTATTTTTCCTACTTTTTCTTATTGTCATCATTCATCTTCTCCTTTCCCATCGAGTTGTTGCTTCTTCTGACAATGAGGACGACGGCTACAGTGACAATGAGGAGGAGGATGACAACAGCAACAAAGAAGGAGGAGGAGAAGGAGAAGAAAACGACGACGACGACAATGACAATGACGAAGACGACGATGGTGATGAGGAGGAGGAGGAGGAGAAGGACAACGACGATGATGGCATTGACAACGAACAAGAATAGAAAGAAAAAGAAGTATAACACATAGGAAGAGGATGAGAAGTATAACACAGAGGAAGAGGAGAAGAAGATGACGACGATGACAATGACGACGACAACGAGAGGAGGATGAGGAGAAGTACGATGACGATGATGATGATGATGTCATTGACAACGGAAAATAATTGGAAGAAAAAGAAGTATAACACAAAGGAAGAGCAGGAGGAGTATAACATAGAGGAAGAGGAGGAGAAGAAGAAGACGATGACAACGACGAGGAGGAGAAGGAGAAGGACGACGACGATGATGTCATTGACAACGGACAAGAATAGGAAAAAAAGAAGTATAACACAGAGGAAGAGGATGAGGAGTATAACACAGAGGAGGAGGAGGAGAAATCTTGTTCTCATTTTTAAAGAAATTCGATTCTATTTTTCAACGAAATGTAATTTATTTTTTCAATGAAATCCTATTATGTTTTCATCAAAATCCATTTCGTTTTTTCTAGAAAAGCCGGTTCGATTTTGAAAAAAGTAACAAAGGAGGACGAAGAAGAAGAGAAAATGGAGGAAGAAGATGAAGATGAGAAGAAGACGAAGAAGAAGAAGAAATCCTACTCTCCTTTTCCAAGAAATCCATTTTTATTTTTCAAATAAACCAGATTTTGTTTTTCAGCGGAATGCAAATAATTTTTTCAATGAAATCTGTTTCTGTTTTTTAACGAAATCCACTTCGTTTTCTCTGAAAATCGGGTTCTATTTTGAAAAAAGCATTGAAGGAGGAGGAAGAAGAAGAGGAGGAGGATGGGGAAGAGGAGGGGGAGGAGAAGAAGAAGAAGAATAAAAGGACGACGACGATGGTGACGGCAACAATGACGACGACGATGATGGCGGCTGCAGCGACGACGGTGACAGGGGTGGTAATTGCGATGACAACGCAACAGGAAGAAGAAGGAAGGGGAGAAGAAGAATACACGTGTTTTTACACTCTTTAGGAGAGAGTGGATAATTTTTATTTTGTTTTGTTGAGCTTGGTTGGTGAAATAAGTATATATGTAACATTACTAATGACTTTAATGAGCTATAACAGATATTTATTTTCTGATAAAATCAATTATAATTTTTTAAATGTAAAAAATAAAATAAAAAATACATGCATAATTTTTTGATTAATAGAAAATGATAATATATAGTTAGTTAGTTAGTTAGAATACAAGATTTATTGTTTAATTTTAATAATTGCCTTATTAAAAGTTTTGATTTCAAACATATATTGTTCTAGGTTTAGAGTAACGTACATTCAAATTTGAACCTTTTTTCAGAAGAAAAATATTTTATTTATAGAAAGTCAAAAGGCACTTACAGACATGAAGAACATTAGTTCTACATTTAGAAAAAGAAAATACATATCCTATATGTCGGACTATAGTCTGAGAGGAGGTGCAACATTCGATTACTAAAGATCTTAACCTGTAGAAATTGAGACCACTCCAAGTCTTCTTTGTTTCTGAATCTACACATACATGCTGCAACACAGAAGGATACTTCTACTTCTTCCTTACATAAAACTAAATATTTCCCAAATCTAAATTTTTTTCTATAAACAAAAAACATTTTTCCTGGTGTTTTCCTCTTGGATCCATCAAAATCTGAACCATCACAGCAACATCAACCACAAAGGGACAAAAGCACCACGTAATGGGGAAGAAAACACCACAAAGAGTCTATTTAAGATCTAAATCTGGATACCAGATTTAGATCTAAGCTGAAACAGTAAAGAAAAAGAAAAAATAAACGGCCGGAAGTGAGAAAGAAGAAGAGACAGAAAGTAGCAAGATAGAAGACAAGAAATCAACCAAAAAAAAAAAGTAAAGAAGAGAGGATGAGAAGAGACTGAAAAGGAATAAAAAGGGGAGAAAAAAGGAAGAAGAATAGAAAAACCAAGGAGGAGAAGAGGAGGGCCACCGCCTTTGGGTTGAGCGGCGGCGACCCTCTTGTCTGTGAAGACGGACCAGCTTGATGAGAGAGGAGAGAGCACTTTTCAAAAAAGAGGAAAGAGGACCATGTTATATTAGTCAAATTTGAACCTAAGCATTCCCAAGTAAAAAAAAAAGGAAAAAAAAAACATGCATTCCATGTGTAAGAATCGTACCATACATTAATATAATATTAATAATAGAGTAAGGTATGATTTATGTCCTTAACGTTTACGAAAATTTTCAAAAATACTTTTAATATTTAATTTGATTCAATTTTACTCCTAACGTTTTCGATTAGTTTCAATTTTACCCTTAATTGTTAAAAATATTACCCTTAATTTTTTCAATTTATCAACTATTAAGGATAAAATCAAAACTAATAAAAAACGTTAAGAGTAAAATTGAATCAAATTAAATATTAAGAGTATTTTCGAAACTTTTCATAAACATTAGGGACATAAACCATACTTTACCCTTAATAATATCGTTTCCCAACTACTAATATATATATATATATATATATTGTATTAGTATAATCAATAATATAATAATTTTTCTGCAACAACATACAAAAGTCTACTTATATTGATTTCAATTTATATATATTGTTCAACTTTGAAAATATTCATAATTTGGTTATAATTATATATAAGTTATAATACCTAAAGGTGATGAAATTATAGTTTTTTTTTAATTATATGATAAAAAGCATCTTATACAGAAGTTATATATTTAATTTTGTAGAGTCTACATAAATTTATATTTGAGGATAACATGAACATGTTTAATTTATATTTGTTCCCAGCTTTGAATAGGAAATGTTCGAATATTCGCTCTCAACATGAAAGCAGAAGTTTTGAACTTGCACTAACAGTCTAACACCTTCCATTGTTCACAGGTTCAAAGATTTGATGAACTCTTAGTTTATTATTATTTTTTTTTTTTGGGAAGAAACTCTTAGTTTATTTATCACACGAAAAGAGCACAAGTATGATTTAATTTAAGTATTTAACTCACCTTGGGTGCTGCGGTTGTTGTCTTTGAGATTTGGATCACCTTATTGGAAACTATTTTTTGTGAAAAAAAAAAATTGGATCAAAAGTGAAAATTTTGTGGGTTTTTTAACCGAAAGAAGTGCTGCGGTTGTTGTCTTTGAGATTTATTTAAAAGAAGTAATCTGTGGGTAATTTTGTGTGTTTTTTAAGCGAAAGAAGTATCGTACATGATAAATTTTGTGTTTTTTTAAAAAAAAATTAAAAGAAGTAATATTTGTGCAATTTTACCTCATTTACGCCTACAATTGGCATGGGATGAAGATTAAAGCGAAAATAATTCTAGAAATTGACTCTGCTCCAATGAAAATAATAAAAATATCCTTTCATAAATATTTAATATTTAGTCACACTTTAAGGGAACGTTTGATTCTTGAGATTGGAAGTGAGACTGGGAGATTGAAACTCAGTATTGTGTTAGTTGAACAGAGATTAAAATTAAAATTTCAGTTTTAATCCTCAAAATTTCAGTATTTTCAGTACATTCAGTTAGGAGGAATTGGGAGACTGGGGACTGAGACTGAAATTTTAAAAACTTTTTTACTCAAATACTCTCACAAAATATTAAAGTTTTTAATATTAGCTTTTGTTTTTTTATTTACTTAATTCAATCTCTACCTTCCAGTATCTATCTCTAAATAAATTTAAATCAAACACAATAAATAAATTTAAAAGAACAATTTAAAAGTATAACTCAGTCTCAGTCTTCTAATCTCAGTCTCTGAATCTTAGTCTCTCACTATCAGTCTCTCAGTCTTATAAAAGTGTAACTTATAAGAAAAAATAACAATTTAAAAGAATATTAAAACTTTTAGATAAAAATATTATGTTTGTAATATAATAAAATTAAATTCTCCAATTCTTTATACAAGCATTAAAATGAAAAATTTTCATATAAAGACAATAATAAAGTTTTTATTTAAGTATCCTCCTCAATTAACTATTGAATCTAAGAGAAATTGGTTCAAAAACCATTATAATGCCAATAGTTCAATTTCAAAAATCAAAATAATGCAATTAAAATTCTAGTGGTCGTTTTAACATATAGATAGAAATTAGATTTATAATTAGGTTTATGATTTAGGCATTTAAATCATTTTTCTTAATATATTAATTTTATAAAATAATTCTTTTTTGTTGTACTTTTAGAATATTTAGAGCAAACACTCATTCCTGACGATTTATAATTTGAACAACGCCATTTATAGTGTTCCGAAAACTTCAATCTGACCATGAACTATTTAAAAATTGGGACAAATAGATCTTTAAAATTGACTTTTCAATCATATACCCTAAACTAACAAACTGATTTCAAGACCTATTTGTCCAAATTTTTATTTTATGATATTATGAATGTTTTGTGAAAATTTTAAATCCTCCTATAATCAAAAGCAAAAGCTTATTATTTTTAAATTGTAATTATTTCAACAATTTGATCTCGTGTATTAAACATTTAATAATATAAATAAAAATTATTCAAATAAATTAATTTTTAAACATTTTCATACACCCTAAAATCTTTGAAAATATTACAATAATTTTCACGGATGATGTAAAAAATTTGTGTGCATTGAGCTGGGAGTTGAACCTAATTGGTATTTAATTTTAGTAGTTGTCGGCGGATTTTTGTTTGGGTAAAATATATTTTTTGTTTTTAAATTTTTTCAAAAAATTTCAAAAATACTCCTAATATTTAGGGCAAGTTACCCATATAATCCAAACCAATCCTAATATTATCAAATTACACCAAAATCAGAAAAATGATTAGATTGCACCGTTTGCCTATATTATGGAATCCATGGGACCCTGCCATGGATTCAGGGTTATGTTTAACAATTTCTAGGGGATCCGTGGCACTCTGTCACGGATCTAGGGTAAATGTTTTTTTTTTAAAGTTAGTTTTAATTATTTTTTGGTTATTAATGTTTAATAAAATTAGTGCGGATAAATGCTACGCGTCATATCATTAACAGCTGCCGTGAGCGATAAAAAAAATTGTAAAAGACGTCTGCAAAAATATGAATATGTACATAATACACGAAATACAAATGTCTGGAAGTTCTGATACATATAAAGTAGTGCGCGAAATTAAAGTACATAAATAACGCAAGAAAACTACATATGGCCTCCGGTGGCGTAACCTCGACGACGTGGAGCTCTGTGGGCCCGCTCCCGTGCTGCTGGCTCGTCTGGTTGCTCAGCTGGTGCAGGTGACGCTGGAGGAGTCGGCAGACGGGCAGGCTCCAAGAACGGTACGTCACATGATCCACCTGGCACGTGTGCTGCTGATGGAGAAGTCCCACCAAGAGTCATAAACACATGCGATGGACCGGACACAGGCTCGTTCAGGTCCAGATGAACCTGAGAGCCATCGAACTGCGTGTCTGGCCTCTAACCACTGTCGCCCTCTTGCAACATGTCGCTAATAAAATGCTGAAATCCCGGGCTAGATAGCCCATCTAGGAACGCCTACTGCGACGGGGAGTTCATACTCGATGGGATCGTGGTCCCCTGGGTCTGAGGGGTGGATGGGAGGTAAGCCTGTGAGCTTGTCCCTGCCTGCTCTACCGCCTGACTGGTGCTGGCACCACCATGAGTCTGTTGGGTAGGCGCCGCGTCACCCCCCTCCCCGCGGCCTCTACTGGCTCTGCCGCCTCTACGGGGTCTGCTCGCCCTTATCCGACGTGCGTAGGTCTCAGGCATGCTCCTAATCTTTTGCGTCGGTTGCGTGGCCGGCACATCCTCAGCCATCATGTCTTCCAACCATTGCCAGTTCCGAGCGATGGTCCTCGTCCCAACCATCATCCTCCTCCCAGGTCGCCTGTTATCCGGCACATGAGGCACGACAGGTCGTGCTGGATGTGGACCTGACTGTCTCTGTGTGGCCTCAACCGGGATCTCGTCAAGTGGCAAACGATGGAAATAATCAGCGAGGACAAGGTACCTCCTAGCGGTGAGGATCCACCACTGAATGAAGTCTGCAGTGGGGCCGGGATCAGTAGACTGTACAACCTCAAACAGCTGCTCAAACCTACATGCCCACAAACCGTAAAATAAGGTAAACCACAAATACCATGAATATCTCTCTCACTTTCTCTCTCTAGAATTCTCACTCTCTCAAACCAAATGACCCTGCCACGGATTTTATAGATTTTTTTCCACCCTGAATCCGTGGCAGGATACCACGGATCCCGCTTTGCAAACTTTAACCCTGAATCCGTGGCAGGGTGCCACGGATCCAATACAATGTTTCAAAATTTGTTCTGAATTCGTGGTGGGGTCCAACGAATTCATCAAAACACTACACCCTGCCATGGATTCCATAGAAATGGGAAACAGTGTAATCTGATCAATTTTCTGATTTTAGTGTAATCTGATAATATTGATTTTGGTTTAGTATATATTGATTTTTTGCCCTAATATTTAATTTGATCCAATTATTTAAAATTTTAATTTTATCTTTTTTTTTAAAAAATCTTTTGTAAATCAATATTTTTTATTCCAGTTTACCCCTTAACAACATCACCATAATCCACATCATCACATCATTTCTCTCGTATAAAATTGTTGATGGTGAATGTTTTTTTAAAAAGGATAAAATCATAAAATTTATTTGAAAATTAAGTATAAAATTGAATCAAATTAAACGTTAGAGATATTTTGAAACTTTTCGAAAATATTAATAAAGATAAAAAAATATACTTTATCTTTTCATTTCGATGGTACTAAGAGTTCATCAAGTGATGATTTTGTAATTAAGAAATTGCAAATTTCTAATAATTTTTTTTTCTCACGATATCTCTAACTTGACAAGTAAAGAATTAATCTGTTGCAGAATAGAGCTCATCAATTTAACTACAACAATCCCAACAGATAGCGGTCGTTCTTACAATATGCTGCTAAGTTTTTTTTTTAATTTTGCAACGATTTGTCTCTAACTGCTGCTAAATAGGTATATTTCTCAATTGTTTTAGAAATTTAGCGGCGGTTGATATTGCAACCACCGCGAAATATAAACCTTGTGGGATTTAGCAACGATTTTTTTGCTAATAACTTATTTTACCAAAACACCGCCGCAAAATGAAATTAAAAAAAAAACTTACCTATATATTTATACATGCTAATAACTTATTTTTTAAGGGCTAATTACTCTGTTAGTCTATAAAATTTCACCAAATTTTTAATAAGGTCCCTATAATTTTTTTTTGCTTTCAATTAGATCACTGTCATGAAAAAACATTTGAATTAACAAAATATATAATCTTTAAATTGAAGATATTACAACAACTAACGACTAACTCACTAAACATGACTTCTCTCTATATTTTAGAATGACAAAATAACAATTTTTCTCTTCTTTAACATACTTCGATATTCCTAAAAATAGGTGACTTTGATTCATGCAAGTTAAGGATATTTTAGAAGAATAAATATGAGAGAACTAAAGGAAAAATATATTCAATTGAATATAAGCCTTATGTAAAGCGTATGAGACGAGAGTAATAGAAAATTCGCACTTTATAAATGTTTTCTTTTAACGTTTAATATTAACAGCAACATAATTATAAATTTAGCAATGATATAGGGACTCAATTTACAAGACGCGTCATTTTTACCGATGGCCAAGCCGTCGGTAAATTAATATTACCGACGGCCAAGTCGTCGGTTATAAGGCGTGACCGTAAAATGCGTCGGTAATTATCACTGACGGCCCCGATAAACCGTCGGTAAAATAATTTAATATTACCGACGGCGGGGTCGTCGATAATAACCTCGTTGGTTTTTTGATATTATATTATTTCTACCGACGGCTCGACCGTCGGTCATATTGCGTTGCCATAAATTAATACAAGTATTATTATCGACGCCTTGGCCGTCGGTAGAATTGACAATTTGAAATTTTTTTCTTTTTTATTAAAGACGGCTTGACCGTCGGTAAAACTCCGATAGTTTTAAATGTTTTTTTTAATACATATTAACCTATAATAAATTAATTCAATTATCTACTAAAGCATGATATAAAATATAATGTATTCAATAACTAGAAAATCTGAATAATTCAATAAAAGAACGAAGTAATATAACAATAATCCCAGAATACGAATACAAATAAAGAAACTAATAAAAAGTGTCAAACATAGTCGGTGTCATCATCAGGGTGGGGGGATCCGGTGGTCTGGTCCGGCTGTGGTGGGGGAGTTCATGACGGAGCAGGAGTCCGTGACGGAGCAGGAGGCGGTAGCGGCGGTGGTGGCGGTGGGGGAGGCATGTCTAGCATGCTGCCTGAGCTGGATACGCCACTCCGCATCTGAGTCAGGAAGCTGTACCTCTCTGAGTAAGCTCTCCTCAAGTCGGAGACCTCTTGCGACTGCGTCTGCGCGGTGGACTCCAAGGTCTGCACCTTCTCCGCGCAGACGGCCTCCACAGCAGCTACCCTCTGAGCATTCGCCTCCGCTTGCTGTGTAAGCTCCTTGTTGAGCAGGGTAACCTGCTCTCTAAGGTCGGGTGGGCCACTAGCAGTGTCGTCATCGTCAGGATCTGAAAAGAGCGGTGGATATTTATGGGAGGGAACCACACCCATCCCATAAACCCTACCCCGCTTGCGACCGCCCGCTACCCGTGCCCACACCTCGGCCTCGTCGATAGGAGGGGGGCACCGGACCTCCTGCATCAATGATAGCCTGACGCTCGTCCTGCAGTCTCTTTAACTCTGCATCGTAGGCATCCTGAAAGAAAATATGATTAGTACCTGCGACACTGTAAAAGTAAAGTGTATGGATGAATTATATTCAAGTTTAAGACTTACATTAACATTCGGCGATCGCCTGTCCACCCACTCTCGATCCTCTTTCCGCGTGTGGGTTCTCGCAAACACCTCACTCTGGGTGGGTGTTCGCCCCAGCTCCAACGCCTGTTAACAATAGCAGTTATGCATTAATCTTAACGAAGATAAATAAGTAACTACATAATGATTAAAGTTTTATTGAATGTATTAAAGTTAACTTACCATCCTCTCTCTGGTGGCCTCGTACGTGGTGGAGCCCCCCGTGTGAAGTGATCCACCCGTCGAGGATGCTCGGTTCCTCTTGTTGACCTGCTTCAACTTCTTGAAATCCTCCTGCCGCCAAAACTCAACCAGCCGGTCCCACAAGTCCTGTTGTATCCACCCATGAGGCGCCCCCTTGTTCCGGATCCCGTGCATGATCTCACGGAGTCGCTTGGAGGCTCTCATCCGCCAAGACTCATAGATCCTGTACTCATATCCCTCTATAACCGGAAAAAAGCCTGAAAATGAAG
>JASCZI010151482.1:16849-30400 GCA_036250425.1 Stylosanthes scabra | reverse complement strand
AAAAATTTGACAGAGTTTCCCCCTAATTAGAGCACCCCAAACGAATTCAAAGTTTCAAAACAAATATAATTTACACAAACAATTAACATACAATGCAATTACGTTGATTAAACCTAGTCATTCTATCCACCTTATTCCCCACATCAAATACAGAGCAAACACACACAATCTCCACAGCAAACAAACCGGAAGGATCTCTACACCCCCGCACAGATTCATTCTCCTTTCCCATTCTACAATTCTATCCTAGGTGTTCAAGTCTCTATCCTAAACATTCAATAAAATTTTCTATTTAATTATTCTGGTTACCGAATAATTTAATCACAATTCCAATTTAAAATTAAAGTGTCCAATAATGCTAGCTCAAAAGAATAGATCACCAACCGTAGTGTCGGCATATATATGGGCAACACCTAAACTGCACAACCTCGTACGATCCTCACCCACCAGTGGCACCGGTAGCAACCTCAACAACCTATATCCCTGAAATTAAAAAAAAAAAAGTTCAGCACACACATCACGTACGAAAAAAGGAATAAAAAACGCATAAAAAATGAACGAAATCGGAAAAACTAAACCGATTAAATGAAAGAGGGACTTACCCTGAGTACAATGGCGGCGACGGAACTCCGAACGGAGGTCGGAGGAGGAAGAAATCGAAGAGAGAGAGAGAGTGAGGGCGGTAGAGAGAGAAAGAGTGAGTGTATGAGGAAGAAGGAGGGCTCGCTGCGTTTTAATTGAATTTTTATTTTTACCGACGGCAGGCAGCGTGTTTTTTTCATTGACGCCAACTGCAACGCAGCGTTTCGGTAATATTATCAAGGGCGGGAATTTCGAATTTTAATTAAAAAATATTATCGGCGGCTTATCGACGGCTCAACCGTCGGCTCAGCCGTCAGTATTATTAACAATGTTTATGATTATCTCGACGAAGGCATCGGCGACGGCTTAGCCGTCGGTAAATACCGAGGGCTTAGCCGTCGATAATATTAAGCTGTCGCGACGCCTGTTGGCGCCAAAACAATTCTAATTTTTCCGACGGCTTACAGACGGCTTAGCTTGTCGGTACACAGCGCATTTTTTGCACGCCTTTAATTCATAATATTACCGACGGTGTTGGATAATTACAGACGACCTAGCCATCGGTATGGGCCGTGCCCCAATGAACGTCGGTAATAACCGTCAGTACAGAGAGGCAATGTTGTAAAGAAGAAAAAAAGTATAGGGACCTAATTAAAAATTTGATAAAACTATAGGGACTAATAGAGTAATTAAACTTTTTTTAAATATGTTTGAAAGCAATATATTTTTTAACACTTTTAAGATAACTTTTGTGGTAAAAAATTATTTTAAAAATAGTATATGTTTTGAATTTTTTTGTGCAATTTTGCAAGATAAAATTTGTTTAAAAAATATATTTTTTAAAATATATTAAAGAAATGTAAATAATTATATAAAATTATAATAAAAAATTTACTTGTTAAAAATAATATTTTGTATCACTTAGATCTAATTAATTAAAAAGTGATGATATCAATTTTTAGAGTTAACAAAATATTTTTTTATAAATAATAAAAATATAAATCACAACTTAATTAGATCTCTTATTGAAAAATATCAATAATCAATATTTACACCACTCAAAATAATGCATAACTTGCATATTATAGAGATTTCCACTACTACGTTTGCCTTCTGCAGTGACGGCTATATGCGACGGCTGCTTCGACGTCGCCCTTACCGACGACCAAATCATCTATATCAGAGCAAAAGTCGTTGCTATTAATAAGGGGAAATCGAGGGAAATCGTGTTTCGTGGTTATTGACGGCTCGTGCGTCACTAAGTCATCGCTAAATACACGCGCCTTGTGGCGCTACAACACGTGAACTATAGTAACGACCTAGTTGTCCATAAAACAAAAACATTTATGGACGGACTAGTCGTCGATGATTGGAAATGCGTCGAGGGCATTTGTTGAAGTGGTTAAGGATGGTTAGGCTGTCGATAATAGTAATTTTTCTCGCCTTTGTATATCGACGGCCATGGCATCATTAATATTTAATGTTTCCCAAATACGTTTTCGAGGACGTTATCGACGGCTTAACCGTTGCCAAGGGAAGAAATTATGACCGTTTGAAAGGTTGGGTGTTAGAAACCACCTAATCAACAATAATTTGAAATGAAATAATTTTCGTCAAGCGCGCCATTGTCTAGTTAGCGATAGCTAGGCCGAAGCTAAGTCATTATTAAATGCGTTTAATGAAAACATAGCGTTTAGGGGGCGTCGCAATTTTATCGTAGCGGTACGGCCAGCCCGACGGTAAGGGACACACCTTGTTTAAATGCGCAAAACCCCTTTCTCCCCCCTCAGAACATAGATCAGTCTCTCTCTCTCTCTTCACTCTTTCTCCACCGGTGGCCCTATCCCTTCTCTCCTCCATATCTTTCTCATAGGAGCTCTGTTTTCAATTTCGTCAACGTTATTGTGATCGTGGTGAGTTTCTGCTCTACTTAATGGAACTTTTTTTGTTTTCAATTGGCCCGGTTTCTGGAAGTATTTAGTGTACCCACGTTTTTGCCCATTTTATGATTATTTCCATTCCAATTGCAGATTTAGGGAGCATTGTTGGGGTTGTTTCTGTGTGAAAGTGGTGAGGATTGTTCGTGTTATTGTTGTTTTGGTGTTGCCCATTATTTGCCCCTAGCATAAAGGTTGGTTGATTTGTATAAACTTGATTTTGCCTAACTTATTTGTATTTGGGCACTAATTTGAAATAAAAATTGACAAATAAAATAAGGAGGTAACCTAAAATTAACTGAACAAATTATTTGTATGCTTATGATTAGAGACTTAAACCCATGTGATAGATTTGTAGAATGGGAAAGGTGAAATTGATATTGTGCGAGGGCGTAGAGATCCCACCAGTTTGTTTGCTGTGGAGTTTGTTTGTGTTTGCACCGTATTTGATTGAGGAATAAGGTGATTAGTACGGTTAGGAATTAAATCAAACAAATACTTTTTGTGTGATGTTAAGTTACTTTGCAACGACCAGTTTTGTCACGCCTGTTTAGAGACGGTGTAACATCTCAAGAAAAACTTAATATAAAAATATAATCGCATATTAGGATGAACATATGTAACATCAATGCTACCAAACATCCATATATATAGCCAAAAGAAAGGACAAATATCATCTCTTCCACCTCCTCCACTTCTTCAAATTTTTTTTGCCACCTTGCACCACCAACACTAAATTCACCTCTTCATCTTCCATTGACACATCAGCTTCATCTTCAAGTCATCCTTCACCTCTTCATTAGATAATGCCACTTAAACCCTAAAGTTTCATTCAAGCCATGCATAAGACAATTCAACCTATATATGGCAATCCATCTCTTCTTTTTTGCCACCTTGAAACACCACCACCTCCTCTACCTTTTCATCCTCAATCGACACATCAATTCCATCTCTAAATTATCATTGACCTCTTCACCAAATTATGCTACTTAAACCTTAAAGCTCACTTAACCATCATATATACTCACATATATATCACCTCTTCACTTCATACAACACCCTAGATATACCTATAATCACTCTCTTAAACACTAAAAAACCTACCACATACATTCTAGCACTCAAAGGTCAAGGTAGGGAAGTTTTAAAATATTTTTTTACAGGGGTTGATTTATGGTATATATTCATCTTTTTGTGTTTAATGTTTTGAATACATGAAATATTGTTAAATGATGCATTTAAGATATTTTATTTCTATGTGATGCACTTGAGATTTTATATTAATATTTAAAAAGATATATTGTACTTCAAAGAAAACTAATTATCAATTGTATTCACTTTTAAGTTTAATATTATGAGTGCATGAATATTACAAAATGTTAAATGAATGGTATCTTATTATGTGATGTACTTGAGATTTTATGAATGATATACTTTTACTTCAAAGAGACCAAATTATAAATGATTTGAGTACCTTAAAAATAAACTACTTAGTAGGAATAATGTATTGCATCATTTACATCCCAATGAAAGAAGGTGGACTTCGTTGCAAATGTTATATACAAAGTTAGGGCCGGGATTGGTAGCCGGCAAGGTCGGTTGAGTAGCTGAAAATCGACTCGTGAGCTCAAGACCAAGCATATAGGAAGGCATAATATGTATTGAATGTGGGTTGACATGGTGAAAGAGATGTTAAACTTTTTTTTCGAAAGTTTGGTTTTACTCTTAAAAGAGAAGAGTACAAGAGTTTATAGGAATCTAGATCCCCCTTTGGCATTGCCATCAAGGGAAATAGATGCCACAACAACAACCTGAATCAAATACACCTCAAAACTAACAAACTAACAACATTCAAGGAAATTCCAACTCAGTAATGTGTGTCTCTGTATATAACTCTAACTCTATCCCAATATACCATTTTGAATCAATACACCTAACACTTTTGCATATACTCATTAAACCCATTACACCTTCAACTAAAGTAGTGGCAGTGCACACCTGTTCGACATCACCACCATTGGCTGCAGTATATGTCATTCCAAAGCCACTAGCCGCACCCGAAGTTATTATACAACCTATCCTTGTTGTCTCAATTCAAGTAAGCCCGTCCTTAACATCTCATGCGTTCCAAAGTATCCATCTGTCAGCATTACTCCTAGCCTCTTCTTCCCAATATCTCCTCAAAATGAAGTCTTTGTCTTGTCTAAAAACAACTTTTGAGTCAGCAAACACCTGCACTTTATTAACCACCTTATTCCTCAAAAATCTATTATCCCAGTTAATATCTTGCTTCCCATTTATCCAATCAATCAAGTCTTTCCTGTTTGAAATAATTACAATCCTCTCTCTGCTACTTAAGTCTTCCAACATAAATTGAATTGTATTCTCCAACCCTTGCAGATATGCCTCCCCTTGAGATACTCCATCAGTTTCTTCACCCATCATTACAACCAATTTACCGTTACTGTCCATCAAATATCCCCCAATTACATATTTATCATCTTCTATTTTGTGGAAACAATATTGCCACCATGTTGGTTCACCTGTCTCCATTCTAGTATTGAGATTTCTACCCTTTGGCTTTGGTTTCTTTTTCACAATTAGCCATTCTTTAACAGCATAATTCACTTGCTCCGACACTTCTTCCCACCCCGTGATCTTACCCTCAAAGACCCTCAAGTTTCTACATTTCCACACAATCCATATGACAGCAAAAAACAACATTAACCACCTTCTTTTCCTATTTCTGCCAACCTCCTGATCACACCAGCATTCAAACATACATTTCAGGTTCTCACACCCTACCCATGCTAATCCTCCCCAACTAACAGAAAGCCACCATAAACTAGTCACAAATTGACAATAAATGATTTACCAATTCCAATCCACCTTCACAAAGAGGGCATGTCTCCTGCCCCTGTTATATTACCCCTCTTTGAAGTAGCGCGTCTCTGGTGTTTAGACCCCTTGTCAAGGCAAACCAAACGAACATTTCCACTCGCGGGGGGTACAAGTCCACGCCACACATTGTCATAAACGTGTTTCATTGTGGGTACTCTAAGCTCTCTACCAGTTGCAGCTCGTACGAATGATTTTACTGTGTAATCACCATCTGGACTAAACAACCACGCAGCCTTGTCCTCCAACCCTGCAGATAAGGAAACAGATTCTAATAATGTTAGTAGCTCTCTCGTTTGTGGTCTCTCTTTCTCGAATAAACCCCTTCGCCATTGGAGGTTCCAGGCCCATTCCGTGCCAACCCAAAACCCGCAGTCATGTATGCAGCTCATTTTCATATTCGAGATGCCATAAAGTCTGGGAAACCTCTCCTTAAGTGTTGTATCACCCAGCCAAATATCTTCCCAAAATTTTATTCCTTTCCCATTCCCCACACATAACCTCCACCCCTCTTTGCTCAATTCCTCAATAATGGGGTTCCTATGGCCGATTCCTACTATATCCCTCCATGGCCCATTTGATTTTGTAACCTTCTGATTCCATACCCGTGTATCTTCATCAATGTCATAACATGAGTCAACTATTTTCTTCCAAAGTGGTTTGCTTTCATCTGCATATCTCCACCACCATTTGAAGAGTAAGGCCGCATTCTTGACTACCAAGCTTCCCACTCCCAGTCCCCCGTGTTCTCTTGGCTTTTGGATTGTGCTCCACTTTATCGTAGGCATTGCCCTTCTGTTGCCATTTACACCCCAAAAGAATCGCCTCTGCAGTGAGATGATTTTCTTTTCAACAGCCACTAGCATCTTAAATAACCCCAGATAATATAGAGGGAGGCTATTGATAACAGATTTTATGATCACCAACCTCCCCGCCTTGGTGAGAAGATTTGCCTTCCACGTACCAAGCTTCTTCTCAATCTTTTCTATGATAGGTCTCCATGTGCTCAGTTTCCTCAGACTTACTCCAAGAGGGATACCAAGATATGTCATGGGCAGCTCACCTAATTGGCACATCATAGCTCTCCTCAGTCTCGTGCTACTGACCCTGTAACAGTTTATTGGGAGAACTAGGGACTTATCAAGATTCAGCTCCAAGCCAGTCATCATTCCAAAGCATTGCAACAGTCTTCTGTAATTTCTGAGCACTTCTGGTTTAGCAGGACAAAAGAGGGTGGTGTCGTCTGCGAACTATAAGTGTGTTAACATGATCTTCTTCTTACCCACTTTAATCCCTTCAACAAGGTTCTCATTAACCGCTTTTAGGATCATTTTGTTGAGTACTTCAGCCACTAATACAAAAAGAAACGGCAACAATGGATCGCCTTGACGGAGCCCTCGCTCCATCTTAAACGGTTTGGTTGGCGAACCGTTTACAAGAATGGACATTCTAGCCATCTTTAGCATTGCTTGAACCCATTGCCTCCATGCACTCCTGAATCCCATCTTCTGAAGAACCTAATCAACAAAGCACCAACGTATCGAATCATACGCCTTCCTGAAATCTAGCTTTACAATCACTCCTTCTTTTTTATGTTTCTTTAACCAAGCCACAGTCTCGCATGCTATGAGGGCACCATCTAGTATCTGTCGATTTTGGATAAAAGCTGTTTGGCATTCGCCAACTATCTCACTCATTAGTGGCCTTAAATGGCCCACCATTATCTTGGACACTACCTTGTAGACGCACTGCCACCTCCTTGTTTTTTACTCAGCACCACCCAAGTCATATTTATATCGCTCGGCATGAATTTTTCAACAAAAAATCTCTTAACTATATCAGTAAAATCCGCACCTATTGTACCCCAAAGTTTCTTGATAAAGCCCAAATTGTATCCGTCCGGACCCGGAGCTTTTGTAGTGTTGCATGCCCAAACTGCTCCTTTATTTCTTTATCTTCAAGAATCACCTCAATTCTGGCCGCGTCTTCATTTTGATCCTTTCCATCAAATCATCTTGAATTCTGATTTCTGGCATATTTTTCTGTGAGTACAACTCCTTGAAGTATCTTCTAGCCACCATTTTAACTCTGCTCGGATCTCTAACAGTAACCGCACCATCTTGTAGTTCATTTATGCAGCTCTTCCTTCTTTTGATGGATGCCTTTACATGGAAATATTTGGTATTCTTATCAATATCCTTGATGAATTTATCTCTCGACATTTGTCTCCAATAATCCGCCCTCCGTCGATACCAAACTTCCACTTGTTGTTTAAGAGCAATCCTCCTGGCCACATTTTCCTCCATGTTTACCTCAGTGTCAATCAGTTCCTCCGACTTTGCAATCTCTTCCTCGAAAATTTTTATCTTCAAATCCATGTCCCCAAATCTTTTCTTATGCCACTGCTTGATCGGTTCCTTCATTTTGTTTAACTTGTCCATCACAGAGCCACCATTAATCTTTCCCCATTCCTGATTAAATAAGTTTCTGAATTGATCATGCGTGAACCATATGTCTAGTGACCGGAATGGTTTAGGACCCTAGTTTGTGGATTCCTTTCCAAGTACGATAGGCACATGGTCCGATTTTGAACATCTCACCACTTTCGCACCCAACCCTGGTAATCTATGCACCCACTCCGCATTAGCCAAAAATCTATCCAATTTGCTTGCACTGCATTTATTCCTCCAAGTATACTTCCCGCCTGACAGAGGAATATCCACAAGTTCCATATTACTAATCCATTGCTTGAAGTTCTCAACACCTATTTTATTGATTTTTCTGCTACTCCTCTCCTCCTCCGATAGAACCTCATTAAAGTCCCCAAAAGCTACCACTGGTCGATCAACCCTGTTCTTGACACTGAAGATCTCATTCCACATATCCCTTCTTTGAACCACCGGATTTGGAGCATACACTACCAGTACCAGAATCTGCAAGTTTAATTCCTTCAATACCCCCACTAATCCAATCCATCTATTACCCTTTATTGCATGTTCTAACTGAAAAAAATCCTTCTCCCAAACGCATAATAATCCACCACTCCCGTTTTCTGCATTGACAGATTCCCATTGGTAATCAATATTCCCCCACAGCTTTCTAACTTCAAACTCCTTGATGTTACTGGCTTTCGTCTCCACTAACCCTAGCATTCTCACTGCATTTTTCTCCACCAATTCCTTAATACATCCCATCTTCCCACCCCCCCTCAAACCTCTACAATTCTAATGCAAAATCATTTATATAACGATTTCGAACCACCTACCTGTTTGTCGCTCTTCCTGCTCTCTGACCCTTTCCTCATTCTTCTCGAATTTTCAAGCTCTGTCGCATCCTCTGTCTTTGATTTCAAGTAACGTTTGGCTCTGTCCCCATTATCGGCGCATATCCCTACTTTGGTTGCAACCCACCATGTGTCTTCCACTTCCTCTTCCGAGTTTTCGATCTCCTCCTCCGAAGCTTCCCCATTATCTATCTCCTCATCCTCCCTGATCCTCCTATGAATCGCTTGTTTCTTTTTGTACACCTCTTTCTGTTTCCTAGTGTTGTTTTTGATTCTATCACTCAGCTTCAAAGACGTCTTCTTCGGGCATCTCCTTTCCTTCTTTTTGTTTTTCTCCTTGTGTTTCCCCAGTACTCTGTTTGTATCACTCACGACCGTACTAGAATGAGAACGGAGTACATTCTCGAACCCTGGAGGAACCGAAGGGCAAGAGGATCCAGACACGTTGGGCTGCAGCTCAGTTCTGGCCGAATTACTTGCAAGCCCATCCAACTGAGTTTCATTAACACATTCTGGGCTCTTACCACAGTCCACTAAGTCCCCAGTTGGCGAATTGGGCCTTTGGTACAGGTCCTCATTCCATTCCATAATGACCTGGTCCGTGCTCCTATCATCTTCAAGTGTTGCCGTTTTCGTTGGGCTTCCATCTGTATTATCTGGCCCAACTTCTTTCGAGGAGCCCACACCTGCCCTGCCAGTCTGGCAATTCGTCCCTTCGTTCCTCACGCGCAGTGACTGTTGCGTTTCCCCCACTCTGGACTCTTCAGCTTCGTCCGCCATTGCCACCGCCTCTGGCTTCTCAACCTCAACAACTGCATCTCCATCCGTCGTATCACCCCCGTTATCTGTTTGTCAGTATCCATATCATCATATTTTTCGTCATCCCTCTGTAGCTCCTTCTTCCTTTCAGAATCATATGCGAAGTCAACAATATGGCCACCTTCCTCCTTGACGAAGATGGTGAACTCCTCTCCTTCCACAACTACCGATGCCAATGCCCTGATAGCAGGGCCAGTGTTAGCATTGACAAGGACTCTGAAGGAAGTGAAATGGTTACCAGCGTCCTCTTGAATCTGCAGAACCCTTCCCCACACATTACCGATTTTTGACATATTCTCCTTGGTCCATGCATGAATTGGCAATCCAGTGACCTCTAGCCAGAAGTTTCTGCTTCTGTTCATCTCACCCACACACCATTTTCTAACTTCCATGAATCGGTCAACCATACTTTTGGATGTCATTGCTTCCTCCATACTCTACAAGGACTCAAACATCATAAGAACTTTCATAGGACCCATCATCTTGACTGATTGAAGTGTTTGTCATTCCATCATGAGGGAATCCCTTAATGATTCAAAGTCGTACGACATTAACATCTCCCCCACTAGGCAGCGGTACAGATTCTCCTTTGCCTCCTTATCTTCTTCTAGATAAATCTTTGAGTCTCCTAGGGTTTGTAGAGCTCTGTATTCCCCATCTGGTTTGGGATCCTCTCCTTGTTTCCCTTTCATGAGTATGTCTCTATATGTCATCTGCTTGCTATTCTCACTTCGTTCTGGACCCGGTTCAGATTCTGGATTCACCTTTTCATCCCCTTTTCCTCCTATTCCGTTTCTGCCTCTTCCGCTTCTCTTATATCTCGATTCTGTCACCTTTAGACTGCACCCCCGGACGATCCAACCATCTAATTGCTCGATGGTTCTTAGCACCTCTTCTTTGGATTTGTACCTAATGAAAGCAAATCCCAGCTGGTTTGATTTTCTTATTTTTCTGGATAAATAGACATCAACCACCCTCCCAGTACTGCTAAAAGCCTCCCATAACCAAGTTCTTGTTACATCGTAAGGAAGGTTGTCCACAAATATGCTAAACGTTTCATCTTCTATCCAGTCCGTCACTCTTGCTCTTCCACTTGCTCCACCCCTTCCACTCTGATTCCATGACACACGGTTATAGGTTGGTTGGCCTGCCCGCCAATGGCTATTGGGTTTTCTCCTGAAAACTACCTTCCATTGACTCTCGTTACCCCGCTCACCGTCTCTCTGGTTTTCTCTCTCCCTTGTGTTTTCTCTCATCTCTCTCTTCTAAGCGATACATACGTAAAGAGAGTAAAAAAAAATAAGAGATGTTGAACTGAAAGAGCTTGGACACTATTGTCCTGTATTCGGATCCTTCCAGATAACATTCAGAATTAATTACAAAGGGAGGGAGCCCCTATTGTAATACAGTAGTACTAAATGTGCACCATGGAGCACAATACACCAGTCCGGTGGTTGGTTCTAAATTGTTGCTAAAAAAATGGATATCCGATTTCTTATCAACATATAACGGCAATTTACCAACGCAAAATAAAAACCGTTCAGCAATTCAAAATCGCCACTATCTATTAAATTTTTTGTAGTAGCGATTAATTGTTGTATACACAATGTTAGATTTAAACTAGTGAAGACTTACGTTTGCTTAAGCGGTACCAATCCAATAAATTTCTATAGTATACATTATTCTTTGGAAATGATATATCTAAACAAAAAATATAAAGGACCAACTTTTAATTAGTTAGTATTAATCAATTTTCAAATTTAGAATTAGGGTGCGTTTAGTTTAGCGTTTTGAGTTCCAAATGCATGTTTATATTTGTTTGAAAGTTACAATTTTATGTTTGACTTTTTTTTTTTTAACGTAAACATGATTCTCCCTTTCAACCCACGTTTTGCAAAACCTAAAAATTCTTTAGCTTTTTCACATTACACCATTAAATAAAGAATTTTATTTTCTATCCACCAATTATATATATCCTTCATCATTCCTTTAAAAATTCTTTTTATATTATATATTTACTAACTTTTTAGTTAAGGAAAATTATAGATAACCAATTATTTTCTAACTAACAAATCACGCAACAAAAAATAGAACATCCATAACCGTTATTTATAGAACGTCCACAATGAAAGTCATAGAACATCCAAAACCTAAAGCAATCATCAACTAACTTTGTATTGTTTTAGAAATAGAACATCCAAAATAAAAAAAAAACATTGAACATTCAATTTAATTTGTTGGTTGATGTTGGCTGAATTTTTATTGGTTACATAGTGTTGTTTAGTTAATTATTTTTGTTTGAAATTGTACACTTTTATAATTGTAGTTCTTATATATTATATTTATTATTGTTATTGTTTTTTATAATATGATTTATTGATCTTGTTGGATGAAGCAAATTAAATAAAAAATTAACCATAAATAATAATAATGGTGGAAAATTATATCATAATAAAGAGTACTAAGTGTACTAAAAAATATACTATAAAAAACATATTGAAAAAGTTATAAAAATTAAATATACTTAAAAAAATAACATTAAGGTAATGCTATTTGAACAAGTGCTTTTGGCCAACTAAGTTTAACCAAGTGATTTATTTCTATGCTAAATAGAATATTATTTCTGTGTCAAATAGTATAAAAAAATTGTACCTAAATAAATTTTTATTTGATATAAAAATAGTTTTCTATTTATCATAGAAATAAATGACTTGGTTGAATTTGATTAGCCAAAACTATTTGTTCATATAGAATTATTGTATAATTTAATGTCATATCTTTTATAGTTATTATCTAAACAAAATTCATTTCAACAAAATCAATTTTAATATAAGATTGCCAAATATAAATTATATTGACACAGATTCATTTTTACTTAAAATTAATTATGCAGAATTCAATTTATCCAAAACTCAATTTGACAAATGCCTATTCAATCACACAGTTATAATTTAAGATTTAGTATTAAGAATTTATTATTTAGGTTTAGAATTTAAGATTAATATGAATAAAAAAATCAATAAGGTAACGTTATTCTTTATTTTAAAAGTAAAAATAATGAGGACATCCAATGATCCAAACGTTCACACTCACAGGGGTGGGCAATTGGGCATGAATAATGCAGCAGAGTTGCTTGTGATTAAAATGATGAAATCAAATGGCATTTGGAATTGTCACCAAAAAAAATGGCATTTGGAATGGTAGGAATCATCCTAAAAGCGAAAATTATTTTATATATTAGGTTTAGCATGGTGTATTGTCATATTATTGAATGAAAGGCGTGTAATACTGTAATATGGCGCCGTAATTTGATATTAAAGGAATTCGTCATTTACGGATTTATTTGTATCCGTCACTGACGAATTCTGCGTGTGGCACATATGAGATAAAAGGACAAAAAATATGGACGGCAATGATGAAATGTTGAAATAAAAACAACGGCAGTGATCAATTTGTAAGTTACGGTGACAAATCATCATGCAATGCAAGTGAAATAATGAGATCACAAGGAAAATAAAAATGGAAAGCTCTGATGAATTGTTAATTGTTTATTTATATCTAACAGAATCCGTCAAAGACGTATTAATAGTAACAAACTAATAATAATAATGAATAGAAATAATAATAATAATAATTAATTTAATAGAAAAAAATTTTTATTAATAAAAGATAAGTTTCATTTGTCAAAATCTATGAAGCATGGACACTTTGTTGAATCAACCTAACTAATTAAAATTCAACCAATATCAGCCAACAATTTAAATTGGATATTCTATTTCTTTATGTTTCGGATGTTCTGTTTTTAGGTTTCGGATGTTTTATAACTTTTATTATGAATGTTCTATAACCAGTAGTTTCGGATGTTCTATTTTTGTTGGCTGATTTGTTGGTTAAAAAATTATTGGTTACCTATACTTTTTCTATATTTTTGTCGGACACGACACTCACCGACACTCATCCGACACGCGTGTCTTCCGTGTCTCATCCGTGTAATTAAGAAAACAAAAAAATACCTCTTCGGACACACGTAAT
>JASCZI010151482.1:0-16669 GCA_036250425.1 Stylosanthes scabra | reverse complement strand
TTATAATTTTATTAAAAAATACATTATATTTTATAGGTCAAAACTATTTAAACATCAGCTATTAACATGACAATTTGGATAGTTTTGATGAACAGAACACATCTTCAAATATTATCATAGGATGAACAACCAAAAAACATAGATCATTACACATAAATATTACACCATCTGATGTATGAGATAAAATCTGCCCATTATAATATATCTTGACATGAACTATCATCTCCATTCTAATATAAAATCCTTAAGTGCCAGAAAATACATGCGGACATTACCTCAAATACGAAGAGAGCAGCAAGAACGAACCAAGAACGAAACGCAGCAAATTGTGTTATGGGGTAAAAAATGAGCTGAGTCTCGTTTTTTATTTTTGGTTGCAAAGAATCCGTCACTGACGCTTTCCTTTTTCATATTTTTCACTTACCCAAGTTCACCAGAAGCCTGTGTAAATACTTATTTCCAAAATCCCTTAGGAAATTAGACCCAATGTGCCTAATGCAAAACATGTGGATGGCACGTGGGGGCTGCCAAGCCCCATTGCATCGTTGTACTGCTGAAATAATAGACTGATGCCGATCGGAGATAAGTCCTACACCATCAATTGTCACAACATATGTTCGCAAATGGTTGAGAAAAAAGTATTATGCATCTGCTGTCTTGCCCTCTACAATGGCAAATGCGATGGGCACAATGTTATTGTTTCCATCTTGAGTCACTGCAACCAACAAAGCCCCTTTATACTTTCCATATAAGTGTGTGTCGTCTAATTGTACTACCGGCTTGCAATGTCTAAATGCTCTAATGCAAGGATAAAAACTCCAAAACACTCTACGTAGTATTCTGAAGTCAGGAACCAACTCATCCCCCCGATAAGCGGGTGAAGTTTCAAACTCCACAGCAACTGCTGGTTCTCTTGCTACCACCGCTCCAAACCATGTTGACAATGCCTTATAAGAGGCCTCCCAACCCCCGAAGATCTTTTCCACAGCCTTTTGTTTAGCCATCCATGCTTTGCGATAACTTACCGTATAATTGAACTTCGATTGGACCTCGGCGATCACAGATCTTATTTTTATGGAAGGGTCTGACTCAATCAAAGGCTTAATTGCTTCAGCTATCATATCCGAGTCCAGCTTAGAGTGATCCTGAGAAATCGTTCCTCTTGTGCAAGTGTGGCTACCGTTGTACCTTCTTACTACCCAGCAAAACTATCGCTTAATTAAGCTCACTCTTATCAGCCAAGCACAATTCGCCCTATGTTGTACGCATTGTGCATAAAATGTAGTGGGTTCAGACTCTTTTACCCAGTAATCTACCCCTTTGAAAATGGTGTATTCCTTCACTGCCTTTATCACGGACTCTCTAGAATTAAATTCCATCCCAATGGCAAACTCTCCGCCCGAGACAAAAGTTGGACCTGTCACATTAACAACAACATATAACTAAAGTTACTTTTCATCAAAAACAAAAAAAAAAGAGCCACACCACATAACCGAACAATCCTGAGTAATCACTTCACTATACCTTCTTTCATATATCAAATTTAATAACGATAACAGTAATAATGTTCATCATAGTTATGATAATAACAATAATTATTGTCATCTAATACATACCGGGGTTCATGTCTTCAGCAAATTCTAGTGCATTCAAGGCATCTTCATCCAACACACGCATGAAGGATGGTTCTTGGAAAGGAAGTTCATTAGCAAGAACATTGGCAACATCAGCCACATCTGATTCGATATCGTGTTCTAGTACGTCTTCTTCATTTGCATCCTGTATCTCATAGTTGCCTTCAAATTATTCTTCATTGTCGCTGTAATAACCTTCAAATGCCAAACCCGGCTGAATCTCTTTGACCGCTCCATCGACATAAGGTATTTGTTCAAATTCTACATACAACTCGATCACAGGTGCATATGCCATGTTTTCTAAATGGATTGAAATCATTTGTTGCAGACTCACATCATCCATAATAGACATTGTCTGAAACTGTATAAACCCTCCAAATACTAACACAGGACGCCTATACAAAATACTTTTCACAATTTTCATCACAGTAGGCTCCACATTCTGACAAATCACGTTCTTAAGCTCTTCGAATATTATCATAGGATGAACAACCAAAAAACATGGATCATTACACATAAATATTATACAATCTGATGTATGAGATAAAATCTGCCCATTATGATATACCTTAACATGAACAACCATCTCCATTCTAACATAAACTGATTAAGTGCAAATAAAAAATTTAGACGGATGTTACCTCAAACGAAGAAGAAAGCGCAGAAAACGAGAGAGCAGAGCAAGAACTAAGAACGACACTCATGTGTTCTTCTGGGCTAAGATGAGCTCAGTCTAGTTTTTATTTGTTGTTGCAAAGAATCCGTCACTGACGCTTTCACTTTTAATATTTTTATTTCATTTAATATAATCCGTCACACACGCATTGCTTGTCACGTTTTTTAAAAGTACAACTTCCAAACAATGCGTCATACACACATTCTGTGTATTTTTTTCAAGATTTTTTTTTCAATGCGCTAGTGACGCATTCTTTGTTACTTTTTAATAAAAAATTAAATTAAAGGGCATGCGTCTTTGACGAATTGCTATGCCATATATTATTGTTGAACATCCCATATTGATTGAAATCACTAAAAAAGCATCATTTCTTTATATTTCACACATACAAAAGCAATATTTAAAAAATGCAAAGAAAGGCCGCTCAATTTCCAATTTTAAAATATAAAACGCTGTCTTGCTATTCAAATAATAAATACTAGTCCGGTCCAAAAAAAATAGACTAGCAAAATTTTAGATACTTTATAATTTATAATAATACAATAATCTTAATTATTAATTTTAATATATATTTTAAAATTATTTTATAATTAAAATTAATCGTTAAAATTATTTTACTTAAAATACTTCAAATAATAATAGAGGTAATAACAATAATAATTATATAAATAAATAAATAAAGTACACACTAACGTGGGTCGTTGCCCTTTATTGGCAGCGATATGACAAGTTCCAAGTCCAAGCTAAACCCTGTGCTTCTTTAACATTTACTTTTCTTGGTTCAGAAGTCAACCTAATTAGTAATTAGCACTTATGTTTACAGCATCACTGATTAGCAGGGTTATTAGGATTTAGGGTTAAAAGTGAAAAATAAATTAAACTTGTATGCATAGCATTTTTTGGGCTCATCCCTTTTTCACATATAGGTTGAAATCTTAAGTCGTCTATTTTTTTTTTATTGGCTAATGGATACTCTTAATTATTTTCTCTCAATTATGGTAATAACGTACAATTTTTCATCATACACTTTTTAGAAGTGAGAGAAAAGAAATACATGTAAAAAACATATTAAATAACAAAAAATTACACTCCATAAACAATTGATAAAAAAAAATTAGATAATTCATTTCTGCTTGGGTAGTAGATAGGTTGGCGAACTAGCTTTTTTTTTTAATTTTTATTAAAAATTCCAATTGACTAACTTGCTTTCTTCATGAAATATTTTTGTGGTTTTTTCACAAAATATTTATTTATTTAATTTGTTCGTTCACATTTCAAATTAAGTCCTTACACTATATAAAATTTTTCAATTAGGTCTCCGACGTTACAAAAACTTTAAAATTAATAGAATATTCCTTAAAAAATTTAGAATATTATATATGTGAATAGTATAGGGACTGAAAGGGTAGAATTAACATGATTACAATACCAAAAATACCCTTGCCTATATTTTGTCTTGCTCAGACTGAGATTAAAACTTCTCCTCATCATTTATCATTCTGTTATATCCAAAAATAAAATTTATTTGATAAAGTGAAAGCCAAAAATGGTATAGTTATTATCCATCATGACGTTTGTAAAACATGATATTATCTTCGAAAAATGATTAAGGCATCGAAGAATATGACCATCGAAAAAGGATATGTTATCTACTTGTAACAGGGTGAAGATCGAGAAGTTATTAAACAGGGTGAAGATCGAGAAGTTATCAAATATGAAGGAAGTTGCAAACGTCTTTGGAAGCCTCATCAGTTATCATTCAGGCGGAAGTTACAACCTACGTACTCTCATGCAGAAGTTAAAAGAAGAAGTAGTTTTATACGTATGTTATATTCAGTTATTTATTAGGATATTATTGTAATTTTAAATTCCTAGAATTACTTATAAATAGGAGCATTAGGATAAGAATAAAGGGTTGGAACCTTGAAGTACTCTACACATCCTAACCCAGAACGGATACACAGAGGAAAACCAAGTGTTCCTTCCACCCCTTTCCATTTCAGTAACATTTTATTTCCAGTTTCATTTAATTTATGCCATTTACCTTTATTCATATTCAGTCCATTTACATTTTCTTCCATTTTCCTTTCCATTTCTTTCATCTTCTTCATCATTTCCCACCTTTATTTTTCTATTGATATTGTCTTTGGCTTGGTACCCACAACCGTTTGATAGTCGATCATTTACCTCGACAAATGATTAAAAATCCGTAAAACACATTCAAAAGGGCTTTTAACAGATGGGAAGCATTATTAACATAGATCATAATGTCTATTATACATTTATATGCAACAGAAGGAAGCAACAGTGATATGATAGCAAAGCTTTCAAATTTCAAATAAATAACACACAAATAGTCTAAGAATGTGATCTGATAGCAAAATCAGAAATTGTAACAATAACTTTATTTGAGAAAACATCACCTTTTTTCTGTTTTGATATTTCAATACATCACAAAACAAGGTCAGATAAAAGCAATTAACAAAATATGAAAATTCATCATAGTCCAAACTCCAAACAAGAAAAGAAACAAAACACAAATCAATCAAGGAAAAGAAGTGCTATCTCAGGATTGCCACCCCTCCATCATTGGCTCAAGCACCGGCATAGCCTCCTCAGCCCCTAACCCGTTTCGGCAGTGACAATGAAAACCGTACTAGCGACGACAATGGCAATTGTGACGGCGATGAGAACGACTTCCTCCCCTTCCTCCTTTCTTGCGTTATCTCTCTCTCTCTCTCTCCACTCTTACTCAGCAACAGCGGCAACGGGGGCTCCCATCCCCACCAGCACCGTATCCCCACCGCTACTTCCTCCTCTTTATCTTCTTCACCTCCTTTCTTCTTCTTCTTCTTTCTCTTCTCTATCTCGCTCAATATATTCTTTCTCTGGTTCTTTCTTTTTTTCTGTGTGAGTGGGTGTGTGTTTGAAGAATTAGGCATGTGTTGGAAGAGTTAGGTGATGAGTCTGTGGTAAGGACATTAATGTCATTTCACAGCTTGCTAACGGTTTTTTTAAGGTTTGTCGTTGACATGGACCTAATTGAAAAATTAAAAATGTATAGGGACTTAATTGAAAAGAAAAAAGTATAGGGACTTAATTAAAAATTTCATCAAACTATAGGGACCTCCAAAGTAATTAAACCAAAATATAAATATAATATCACAAAACACAAAAACGCTAAAATATCATATGCATGGGTGAATCGTGGCAACCTGCTACGCCGGAAATGGGAGAACATAGTTTCTTAGCCATAACTCGCCATTTTTAAGCGAGTAAAAATGGTTAGTTTGCCCGTCCGACGAGCTTGGTGAGTTCATTTTACCATTCGTAATTGAAAGTGGTTGGTGTCTTGACTCTTGATACTATGCTTCTTCTCTTCGTATATTTATATGTAGAAATAAAGATAAGTTGCCAATATCTCAAAGATTCAAAAGTTAAAACTTGATGATGAAGTTAAATATCAGATTGGCCTCTGAAATTTGGGGCTACGATTAAATTGACCCCTGAAATTTAAATGCTATTAAATTGGTCACCTACTTCTACGAATATGACTCATATTGGCCCTTTTAAAGTTGTCCGTAAAAAAAATGCTAATTTGACAGTTAATTATCCACACCGAACCCTAATAAAACGACGTTGTGATATGTTCGTGCCAATAAAGTATCAAAATGACGTCATTTGAGAGTGAAAGAAGTTAAAATCTATCTTTCAATGTGTTGTGTGAGAGAGATTTTAACTTCCTTCGACCTTAGACGATGTCGTTTTGGTACTATGATGACGCGAATATATCACGGCATCGTGTTATTAGAGTTTAGCATCAAGAATTAATGGTCACATCAGCATTTTTTTCACAAACAACCTTAAAAGGGCTAATTTGAATCACAATCGTAAAAGTGAGAGACCAATTTGATAACATTTTAATTTTGAGAGCCAATTTAATCGTAGCCGCAAATTTAAGGGTCTAATTTAATATTTAACTCCTTGATGATGTCTAGTAATCCTTTATGGTAATGTGAACAAGATTAACTAGTTCCTCTTTGTGAGGCTCCCTTTTAAATAGAGAATAAAACAAATTTTCAAAAGAAAAATGGAACAAGATGTTGTACTTCGGAGATATATATACATTATCACATTGTAATCTTTATTTTTTAAGTGATTTGTTGACTCATATTCAGCTTTTGAAGTTATTTTAAGTTTAGGGTTTTTTTTTTTTTTGACTTATTTTGTTTATATTATTTTTTTAATATATTACAAATTTGAGCAAACGTTAAACATAAAAAATTCAATCTGGGATATTGTAGTACGTTAAACATGTTATGGTATTGGCAGACCTACTTAATTTAACTATATATTTACATGTGTATGGTTTGGTGAACCATGTTAAGCTATTAAAAATAAATTTCTTACCTATCAAGTATCAACATTAACATTTTGTAGATAAAAAAAAAAAAAAAGGTTATTGCATGCAATGGTGGGCAGCGATAATAAGAAAAAATTTAGAGCACCAACAAGTTTTGGTGAATACTTGACCAATATTTGGGACGCCCAAAACTTTTAAACATATATGTTTTCTTCCTTTTTCTTCATCTATCACTCCTTCCGATCCATTCCTTCTTCATTCACCTCCTTCGTCACTTCTTTCTTCTTCATTATATTCATCCCCTTCGCTTTCCCACTCCTTCACATCACTGCAAAAATAGTTTTTGGTAGTGTAGTCAACATCAAAATCAAGGTAAATAAGTTTTAAATACATATGTTTTAGATGGAGCATTAATCAATTTCAGTGGCGGAGCTAAAGTGAAAATTAAAGAAGAGCCAAAATTAATTTCATAATAAAAAAAATTAAAATAAAAATTTTAGAGGGGCCAAATTTAAATTTAATTATAAATTATATCAACATATTATGGGTTGAGGGGGTCATCTTGGAGTGTATGAGGCTCCGCCCTCAGTTATATATGCCTGGTTTATATATATATATATGCTTATGATGTGGTGTTTATTTAACCACAACACAAAAGGAAATTAAATTTTCGGTAGTCAGCAAATTTAATTTCATATACTTACTAAACATAATCAATATATAATATATTTTTATATAATAAATTTAAAACTATAAATATAAAATGTGATATAATATGAGTGTAATATAAATTATGTATACAAAATATAATAAATATGAGTCCAAAAAATATAAATGTAAGCATAAATTATTTAATTTATAAATGCAAAACGATCGTCGCTATTATATAATTACTAAAAATAATATGTTATGATGGTCATGTATCATTTGTGTGCCACAAATTCATGTGAGTTATTATGAACACCACTTAATTGAAAAGAAGGTATTATGTGTTAGCATAACCATGGATAAATTATCTTTTGAAGTTGTTTCAATTTTCCTTAATATCAACACAAAAATAATTACCTTACTGTATTTATATTTACCTTCTTTCAACTGCACTTGAAATATATATGTTGATTCTTCTTTGAGGTCTTGACCCATCAATCATCATGCAGTTAAAATGATGAAGAGTACAAAAGAATCAACTCAACTGGACTATCTATTTATTTCCTCAAGGCTACTTTGGTCATTTTGCTTTCTCTCTCTCCATGTCTTACCCCATAGCTTGGCCTCTGCTACAGCTTCCTCTCTTTGTTCATCTTTGGTCAAAACTGTGATTATTCCTTTTGGAGAATCATTGTTGTTCTCTTTGTCTTTCTCATCAATGTTGTTAGCTTCTCTTGGAACATATTGCTTGGAAGACAAGAAATCGAGAGCGAGCACTATGTCGGCGGCATCTGGCCGCTGACGTGGCTCTTCTCTAAGACACATGGATGCCAATTCAATTGCCATTGTTAGTCTAGATCCAGGGTGATGACCTTGTAGTCGTGGATCTGCCAATCTTGAACAGTTCTTTCTATCTTTGAACATTGGCCGTGCCTATAAATACAAGGAAAACAAGCATAAATTAGTTAATACCCGCTTTTCTTTTTTCTTTCTCGCAATCACACTAGGCTTACATTTGAAAGTTAATAGCACAGTTGTTACCACACTCTAAGCCTATGATTTGAAGAAAGAAAGATAGAGACCGAAAGATAAAGATTAAAAGATAATTTGAATTAAGTTTATGAATTGTGTTTAAGAGCGAAGTTTGGGGGCAATGGCCCCCAATTCATAAAATTTTGGTATAAATTATAACAAAATTTGAATTTAGCCTCCTAAAATTTTCATTTTCATCCTTTTTTATTGGGAAATTATTTTTTGGATCCCTCAATTTTTGTTCTAGCTTCGCTCGTGATTGTGTTCAATTTAAAATTATATTAAAGACAGAGATTGAGTGGCAAAAATTAAATTAAGTTGGTGAAAAAATGATAAAGGTTTTTTTTTTAATTTTAAAAGTAGAATGAAAGAATTTAAGAAAACAATAGTTATTAAAGTTTGAGTTTTGTCCTAAAATATTTAGGTCTTTGATATTCTCATTTTCTGAAAGTAGCTATGAGACTGGTATTTTGGGTAAGAAAATTAAATCTCAATTTTTTAGTCTCTATTCCAATTTTGGATACGAAATTTTATTCTCTGATCATGTAATAGAATATTGTCTCAATTTCCTAATCTATGTCACAATTTTCATAATCAAACAGATCTAAAAGAACGTAATTATTTCTACGAAAATGTTTTTGTGTGAAAGATGAAATTGAAAGCTATTAGCTATCTCAGTTAAACATATCAAATCATTTAACGTGGTTTGCAATAAATCATTTTTACAGATAGGCATCTTCATCGAAATAACTGCTTTAAAAAGAAAGGATTCTCAAACAACAAGAATAAAGAAAAAAGTACATGACTTCTACAACCCTAAACAAGTAATTGATATTTGAAGATAAATATATTTACCCAATCAACAAGATGCTTGTCATGGCCACGATCCTCATCATATGCTTTACGTCCAGTTATAAGCTCTAACAATAAAACTCCAAAATTATAGATGTCAGATCTTCTTGTTAGCTTCCCACTTGTGGCATATTCAGGAGCACAATAACCATGAGTTCCCATCACCCTGGTGGCAACGTACGATTGATCGCCGGTTGGACCGAATTTCGCAAGCCCGAAATCGGAAAGCTTGGGAATAAAACCCCTGTCTAAGAGTATGTTAGATGATTTTAGATCCCTGTATATAACAGAAGGTTTTGCTTTGTTGTGTAGATAGTCTATTCCTTTTGCTGTCCCCGTTGCTATCTTCATTCTTGTGTTCCAATCAAGAGCTTCTTTATCACGTGGGAGATCTACAAATAACCACAATCATGATTGGTACAATGTGAGATAGATAACATGATCAGTTTTATAATGCTGCTTTTCTTTTTCTTTTTTTTATTATTCCTATTAATGTTTTATAGTTACATTTTTATTATTATATATTTCTTTCTAAGCTTTAGTGCAAAGAATTAAAGTAAATTAGACTTTTTATAAATTATTTTTGTCACATATTAGCTTATTAGCAAATAGAATATGAAATACTAATATATGTGTCTCTGATTTTATTTTTTTATCATGTATGTTTTTAATCTCATATCTTATTTTATTCTCAAAATCAAACCCAATCTAATATTTTTTAAGAGTTCGATTAAATTGATTGGTTCAGCTAGGTTAATTAAAGTTGACCATCAGATCAATTTAATTTTGGATAAAAATAAATTATCAATGAACCAGATAATTGGCGAATTAGAATAGTAAAACACAAAAAAAAATCATTTTTTTTAAAATATATATTTTATACTTAAATAAAATTTTATCATATCTCATTCAACCTATAAAAGATGGTTAAAAAAGAGTACCAAATAAATAAATCCAAAAGTTATTCAACAAAGCAAACAAATTATATATTGTTGCATTGTAGAGGATAGAGAAAGGGGGTATTACTATGGAGACGAGATTCTAAGGATCCCATAGGCATGTAATCATATACAAGAAGGCGTTGATCCCCTTCAGCACAATAACCAATCAAATTAACAAGGTTTGGATGACGTAAAAGAGACAACATCAGAACCTCCACTAAGAATTCTTTCTCCCCTTGGACACCACTTGTATCAAGTCGTTTTACAGCTGCAACCTGATATACTAACATCATTTCATCATTCCATATCCAATCTTCCATGCTAAAATATTAGTTTTTCTTTTGGTATATTTAATTTTTAGGTCCCCACTAACAGTTGTTGATCATTATGTATGTCACAACACTGGCTGAAGTAATTATTATCCACTGTTGCCAAAGTTATTATATTTAACTTATACTCTAGATTCTAAATCATAAACTCTTAATCTTAAATCCTAAATTATAAAACTTAAATCTTAAAGTTGGTTAATATTAATTAACTAAAACTTGAATTCCTATAAATTTTTTTTTGTAAGAGGAAGAGTAAGAATACAAAAAATTATCAATATATGTGAATATGAGCTGGTATAGTTCTATCAATACATGACATATTTAGGCCAACGATTAATTTACCACATATTTAAATTACATTTAAAAATTTATTATTGATCAATGGTCAGATAGTTGCATATATATATTTATATATAAGATGGAATTTAAATCTTTAACAGTTACTTAAACTATTGAACTCAATCAAAATAAGTTGGTTTTTAAATTAGTTCATTTATAAATGTTTAATTAGGGTTCTCGTTTTTCTTTGTTGAGCCAATGACCAAAAATAATTATCCACAAGCACCCAATAAGTAATAGTATTGACTACAACTTCCATTTGGAAAGTAGCCAGGCTTGAGAGCTTGAGAAAATAATAAAGAAAACAAGATTAGTAACTTTAAATAAAATTTTACCTGATTTAGTTTACCTAGCTTTCCTTTGTAAACAGTTCCAAATCCACCTTGCCCAATAAATGTTTCATCCCTAAAATTTTTTGTTGCTGTTGCAAGCTCTCGGAAGGTAAATATATGAGCCTTGTTATTAGAATAATAATTGTCACTCTCCTTTGTTGTAATAGTTGCCTCAGGTGTTGTTATTCCTGTTTTTTCACAAGTTTATATCTCATCAAATTCATCATTTTCATGACATAATTGAGCTCAAAGGCATGCATTTAATTAGTTGGAATGAAATAATAAAGAACATTTTAACTGTTTTATTTTTTCACACAACAAGTGATGATATGGAGTTCAAATAAACCAAGCATCAAACCCTAATATTGACAATTGTTAATAATAACAAATTAAATACTATTTGTACGTCAAAATTCAGAAATTAAATCTCGTAGAAATTTAGAATACTCAATATATTGAGAAATATGAAAAGGAGCTAGAACCCTAAAATATGAATTCCATGACCATTTTAAAAAAGAATGGAAAAGAATTATTAGTGTTGCAAATTGCAATGAAAACAAGGTTCTAATTAATCATTTTAAAACAAAACACAGAAGAAGCATGAATGAATTTTGACATAGTGGCCTACCTGAATATTTTTCAGGAGAAACATTATTGTGTGGAGAATTGAGTTTCTTGTCAAAAACCTTGTTGTGTTGCTCTTGTTGAGACTTGAGCTTCTCTTCTTTATCAGCCTTCTTTCTAAGCCCAAAACATGGGCAATGACCCATCACCTCCTATCATATTCATATATTAATTCACAACCAAAAACCAAGTCATTTTCTCTGTTATTATTATGCAACAATACCTGAAAATGAAAAGAAATTAAAAAATAAAAGCAGCCCCATACCCAAATAGTGCAAGCATTCATAGAGATTTTTTTTTCTTTTCAAAATAAAGAAACTCAACCCCTTATATGTTATTGGTAGAGGATCATTCAATCATCTGAAAATAAATAAATAATTTTTTTTCAAAAGGAAATTAAATGAAATGAAAATAAATAAATAAATTCATACAGGGATCTCAACAGAATAATCTCCACATCTGGGTAATGGTGATGCCCCCACCAGTCTCACACGTTATGATTTTGATGGTGATGATGATGATCATGAATGGATCACCCAAGTAGCGATTCATGTTTTCCTTTCGTACTATATAATAAACGTTCTATGTTATTCAGATTTGTATTGGTGCTTTGGATCAAAGCTAAGGATGATGATAGTATAATAATAACAATATTAAGAGTAGTAGTAATAACGTCTTTCGCATGATTATTGCCAAATTCAGAAACCTTTATCTTCTTGAATTAATTATTCCCTTGCTGGAAATTTTGGAGAATTCATATGGCATAATTTCCATGATGCCATACATGATGATTTTTGTTTTATTATTTTGTGCTTATTGCCATTCAACTTTTTCTTCAAATCTGTCCTATTATTTCGCAGTCATCCTTGAAACTGCGGTTTCATATTCTTATCTTTACGGTTGCCATGCACACTTCAACAATCTTATTGACTTATTAGTTTTGATATATAGTTAGGAATAATAATGTTATATAGTTAGGAATAATAATGTTACGGAATCAACGTTAGGGACCAATAAAAAACAGATGAGTGTAATTAGAAAAATAGTAAATGATAAAAAAAAAAAATATAGCTAATTCATTCCTTTCTTTCTTTCTTTTTTATTTATTATGTATCCGATTGATAGCTATACTCATAAATGGACTTTTACTTAAAATTGTATTTAAAAATGTGAGAATTCTAAGTTAAAGAAATTTTTAGGTGAATAGAATAAAAAAATGTACATAGATTTATTTTCAAAAATTAATAAAAATAAATGACACATTCACCTAAATAAGTATTTATCTATTTATAAGAATAAATTCATTTTCTTTCACAATTTTAACTCTTCTCTTCAGCGTAACGTGCACCTTAAAAATGACTCCTATATTAAGTTGGAATTATATTGGACTGAAGTTATACTGATAACCCTACAGTAATATTGAAGAAACGGGACTAGGAATGCTTGAATGCAAATTAAACAAAATGATACAACAAATTCTATTCTAATAATTATTATAAGTATTAAAAAAAAAAAGAATACAATTAAATACGACTTCCAAAAACTACAAATCGAATTTAACAGTTATCACAACAGGTTTCTTTGAATTACAGTGATTCCAAAGGGAATCAGCATCGACTGTGCCCATGGCAGATAGCTTGATGCCAAAGGAAGCAAGACGATTAATGTCCCTCGGAAGAGGCGATTGCCAAAGGCCATCCCACCATGCAGGAGGGAGAAGTGGCGTGAAGGCGCATTGATTCAGCTGACGGCGACAACTCAATGGCCCGGCATATCTGTTCCAAACATGGCCCCAACCAATCTGGTTCTTCAAACCATCAGCCAACAAATTACTTTGGAAGCTGCTAAAGAATGTAAAACTTGAACCGGTTGAGTTGTTTCCTAAAAAAACAAAAACAAAAAAAATACAATTCACAGGTCATTAAATTGTGGCATGATATTCAGACATTATTATTCCGCAAAGTTAACAAAGGGAAGCCTTGGAGAAACGGTTGAGTTGTCTCCATATGACCTCAAGCTGTTCAAGCCATGAAATCAGCCACTGATATAATTATCAGGTTAGGCTGCCTAAGTTACACCTTTTGGGTGCGACCATTCCCTGGACCCTGCGTTAACGCATGCTGTGTCTACACAGGGCTGCCCCCTTTTTTCTTTATTCCGCGAAATTAATGATGAAAGAAAAATCAATACAAGGGATGCAGGTTGTGTTGTGCAAGTACCTAGATTTTGCGCTGCAGCGAGGGCAGCAATTAACTGAGCATAGGTAGTACCAACTCGCCGGTGAGCTCCAGAAATAGCCGCATATCTAGCGCGAGATGCAAGGAAAAAATCAACAAAAGCAACCCATCTAGGAGCAGGGCCCCAATCCTTTACTCTAAAATCAGCCTTCTGCAATCCTTGAAACATGTTTCCCTTGAAGTTTTCATAATCAAAATGAATAACCTGGTGAAGCATAGAATAAAAGGTACATGAATTTTGCTGCGTCTATTGATGGCTACCTCATACATCATATTCAGAGAACTGAAACTTTACCTCAGCAAATTCACTTAGCATATTGACAATAAATTTCACACTATTAAGAACTGAAACTTTACCTCAGCAAATTCACTTATGTTGGCTATGATACTTTTAACAAGGGTAGGTGTATCTGACACAATCACCACCTTTGGCCTAGATGTTAGGCGTTGATTCTGTATGGCTTTTTTTACACAATGCAATGCAGCCCGTACAGCTCTTATAGACCTGAAAAAATTGAAGAAATTGTATCCATCAATTAAAGCCATATTTCATTCTGCAGGTTGACATTGCCCATTGCCAAACAAAAGTCAGAAGCAGTTTAATGCACATTGGAGGATGCAAATTTAACAGCAGATAGAAGGTGGAAATGAAATAATATGCTAACAATGAAGCTAAGTTATTTTACATTGTTAAAGAGACAGAAGAAGGTTTCTCTTGATTTTTCTTTTTCTTTTTCTTTTTTTTTTTTTTTTGCTCTTGATTTAGTTGAATGGGCATACAGATCAGAATGTTGGCGAGAAGGAATGAAAAAACCAGGATCACTCAAAATATAACCATTGCCTCAAAAATATTATTCACATTTTGATGTGTTCCGAGGTGTTAATTGACCTGTTTGAACAGTGGTTGAAAACCATTTAATAAAACTAAATTACCTTGCAATATTTAAGATTCGCACTGTGCTAGTTGGATAGGAGGCGAACATTAAGGCAAGGAAAATCAAAACAGGATATGGAGGTAGAGAAACTATCCATGGAGGTATGGGGCAGAAACATGAAACATGAATCATGATACTCATCATAAAGACCCAAACCAAGGCAGGTTTGCTGCTATTCCTAATTACAATATGAATTAACTAAGTTGATGAGGAATATCTAAGGCTGGCCTTAATTTCTAATCTGGCAAGGAAAGATTTACAAGCACTTGCTGCTATATGCTGTGTATTTGCTTCATTATGCAATGAAATTATCAGATAAATTAAGATATTTAATTCTTTTTTCAAACCTAACCCACCTATTGGGACAAGGCTTCGTTGTTGTTTGTAGCTTGAAAAGCTACCCTATACATTCTATTGTTGAAACTTGAAACAGATTAAATAACTTCAAAAAGAAAAAAGAAATGAACAGATTCACCAATCACCAGCCTCATTCAACAATCAAACATGATAGTTCCTGTTCAATGAAATTAGCATGTACTCCCATTACCTATTCATAAGCATCCGCATATGCAATGAGATGTCAGGGTTTTCCCCACCACCAATAACCCAATTGACAGCCGCTTCAACATCTTTTGAAGGTGATATGAGAACTCTCATGAGCTCCCCAAATACATTCGGCCTGAATCCTAGAACTTGTGGATCACCAAATAAATCAGAAGCAGCAACCCTCATCTGAGTGTGTATATTTTTCAGGAAGAATTGTGCTGCCATAGCATCTGTTGTTCCTTGAAACCTAAAATGTAAGGTTAATAGTTATTACATGATGCCTGGGAGACTTATAAGTAGAAGAGCACCTCATCTTACCATATGATAGGTTGCTTCCATTCCTTCCAATTGCTACAGAGAACATTTGATTCAGTTGCCTTTTCAAAATCATCAGTCCTCATAATCAGTGCCCTTCCATATTTGCTTTCACAATTGTTTTTTCTCCATAAATGCTTTACTTCTTTCATTGTAAAGGTAAAGTTGGCATAAGAAATGTAATCTCCAAAAGGATATTTACCTCTGAAATGCAAAGAGCAAGTGATAATTAGGTAATAGATAGTGAAAAGATATAGCTATATCCACTAAGCAAAATCTGAAGATGATTGTAGGAAGCTATGTTACACAACCAGAGCAGTTTTGGAATTCATCAATGGCAGACTACTATTTTAAACAATGAAAAATATTAACAAACTTGATACCAATCAAAGTTTGGGTTAGTTTGACAAAACTACCTAACATGGGTGATTCGTTGGGTAGTTTTATCGAACCAACCCAATCTTTGATAAGTATTGAGTTAGTTTATATCTTTCAAGGTAAGAATTGTCGGTGGTTGAATCTTTCATATTACAAGCCATATTTAAGCTAACATAGATAGTTAATATTAGAGGAAGAGACATAGTAGATATTCAAAGGGAAGTTTGGTATCACATAAAAATTGACAGAACACTTTTGGTGTTAATTCCTGTATATAATTTTTCATGCAGAACCGGTCTTTGAATTTCACACCCACACTAACAATAGGATAGATTAACGAGAAAGGAACTACTAGATGGAACTTGTGTTTTCCCAAAACAATAAAGCAAAGTTAGTTCTTTAAAATGAAAAAGAAAGGCTTGGGAAAGAACCAATATGCCTGGTTTGGCCAATGATCAAGGACCGATCCAACATTATACTCAGTGCTG